>JAUUDY010096062.1:0-14296 GCA_032361765.1 Panulirus inflatus
AGAAGCTGAAAATATAGAGATTATGGAGAAAGTATATACGAAATGAACAGCGGGTGAACAAAAAGGGAGGAATGGGTTTTAGGCAGACGGTCTTCACACACACATTTGGATGGAGTTTGATACACAATCTTTGGTGGTGTTCAGAAGGGCTGAGATGAGGCTGGCTGCTCTCATAGCGGTCGGTGCGAGCCCGGACGGACCCAATGTGGCCATGGTGGCGAACTGCAGCTTGGGAGGACGAGGGAATCTCAGGTGGCAGGTGGTATCATTGGCAGTGACGATGCAGAGGTGTTGGATGAGGTCCAGTAGGCGGGTGGAGGGAGCTGGGAGGGTCAGTGTCTGAAGCACTTTGTGAGAAGAGGTTTAAGACGAACCGTGGATAATCTTGCTTGCCCACCTGGCCTCTCTTAAGCACAGTCTGGTGTTGTCTTAGGTGCTTCTGGCAATATATCTAAGAGCTGTTCCCAGCCTGTCTAGTGGTATTTGAGAAAGTCTGTTTTGCCACCAAGTGAATTCAGAGGCATGTTTTTTCCATACTTATGCACGTATGGGTGAATTGCCTGTGTTCGGTCTGGCATTATGTAGAGAAGTCTTTGGTACGAAGCGTTTTGTGTAGCCCCTGTGTTATATCTAGGAAAGTTCAACATAGTCTGTAGTATGTATGGTAACGTGTCCAGCACAGTGTCTAGTTTTTTGTGGTGTCTAGTGATGCCTCTATGTGTGTGGTAGTGTCAGTAAAGGCAGCCACATGATAATGTAGAGAATAAAGTAGCCTTTTTTTTCTAAAGTTTGGTGGAGTGTGTAAGGCCTTATTGTTCTGTTTTAGTGTCTGTCTGTTGAGTGTAATCTCTTTCGTTCTATCTTCATAAATTCCACGCAGGCATACTTAACAGATGCATGGTATTCCTCCGTTTGTTTCAGTCTGTTATTGCCAGAGGATGGGGAGAGGGCGTTGTCCTCTCCATACCTCATTCATACAGGAATAGAGGAAGTTTAAAAAAGGGGTACCTTAAACATAGGCCAAATGGCTGGCTCTCTCTCTCTCTCTCTCTCTCTCTCTCTCTCTCTCACACACACACACACACACACACACACCACGAGCAGGCCACAGTCGTTTATAACCTTGTTTGACCCCGCGTTATTGTGCAGCCATGCCATCCTTCATGACGTGTCAAGTGGTTCTCCCTGCGTGGCGTGGCGTGGCGTGGCGGTCAGAGACTCCCTTAAGCATGTGTGCTTCAGATGATGCAGAGCCGAGTGGCCGTCGAACCCACTCGCACCGATGGTCGAGCGTGAACACGTTCACCAGACCCAAGTGTGCTGGATGATGAGCCACACCACAGTGTGTGTTTGTGTGTGTGTGTCAGGGTTATCTTCAAATAGGAGACTAACATGCTAACTTGATGATTAGAGAATTGCCTCAATATCCTCATACTTAATCTGTATGATTGGCCTCATTATAACTGATTGAGGAAATACACTTACGTCTCTTTAGCAGAGTTCCCAGACAGAGAGGAAGACAAGTCTGTATTCTGCTTTTAGTCGACTTGTATGGTGAGCTGTGACTGTGATGTTTATACCGCTGGAGAGATGCGTTGTCTCCGTGTATGGGAAGTTGGTACTGAACTTATATAATGAAGGATCGACATCTTTTAGCGCATGATTGCTGCCGATGTGTAATTACTGCCTGCGTGTGGTTACTATTTGTGATGACCGTTTGCATGTGATTACTTTTTGCGATTATGATTTATGTTTTACTGTATCTTAACCTTGTGCGTATGTACCATGTCTTTACTCCTGTGTGTACACACACACACACACACACACACACACAAACCCCAACCTAAGACTGTGTGTGTGTGTGATTACTATCGAAGAACCTGTCACTGATAATATCATTAAACTGGTTTACAAAGTTAAAGCTTGTGTTTAGGTCACCATTTACTCTTTCATAGTTAAACAAACTCATAGCCTCAAACCTCTCTCACTGTCACTTTACATTCTTAATTCTGGGACTAGTTTTGCTACCCTCCTCTAGAACTTCCCTGTCAGTTCTTTGAGCATCTTTAAATACGTTGACCAACGTAACAATCTTCCACAGGTTTCGTCCTAAATGTAAGATATAAACATTCGTCGAATATTTTCGTACCCACGTAACAACTAATCTATCTTGGGAAACTCTAGTCACACAGAGATAAATCTACCTGAACTAAAGTGGGAGTTCTTATCAGAAGTAAATTCTTCTCTTTTGGACAGCTGCTCCGTTCATACAAAGGATTGATCCGTCCTTGCTTGGAGTGCTGCTCTCACACAAGGAAATTTCTAGCTTTAAAGACTTGCTACACAGGGGAGTCTAAAGCAGTTCGGCTTCACATATCTCCCGGGCTGACCTCACAACTCGACCTTCCAGCCTTACTCCGCTACGCTGGTCTACTTTCCCCTCATCTGTGTTATACTTTGCTTCCTACTCCCGAAAGCTGGCTGCTTGTGTGCCCCCCCGCCATTACACAGCGAGCTACTGCGTCACATGATCACTGCGAGGCTCACGGCATCTCAGTTGTGGGCCGTTTGATATGGAACTCTCGACCCACTCTTGTCTTTCCTTACCACTACGACAAGAACCTTTTTCAAAGACACGTTTTACGTTTCATCCAAAAATCTCAAAACAGTTTTTCTCTCTTCTTACGTTTGCCTCTCATCCAACCACTTCATATTACAGGTCCTCCATGCGGACTTCTCCCCGTTACCGGAACCTTCAACATAAATAAAAATATACGTGAATGTTGGTCTGATATAAACCGGCACACAGTTTGTCCCCTGTACAATTCTCAATTCCCCTACGACGGTGTGTGTGTGTGTCTAGAGACAGGTGTGGTACAATGTCGACTCCCAAGTCTCTCTCACATTCCTGCAGCTTGCATCCTGACAGATAATCTCCATACCGAGGCTTTCTTTCTCTGTGTACCATACTAATTACTGTACTTCTATTCACTAACACTAAAGACTGCACGTCCTCCTGCTCGGTGGAGCATTCCCCGCCACTCCTTACTCCTCATAGTGCCCACCAACATACTCGGGCATGAGTCCAGTTCTCATAAATCTTAGATCTCGAACAGCAATGGCTCCAGGAACGTACCCTGAGGTACACCGCTGATGAATCAAGCCCATTTTTTGTTCCCTTCCACCAAAGTTATTTTCTCTCCATCGAAGGAGTCTTCCTCTTATTCCTGCGTGATGGATTAAGCTCCTCTACCAACCTCCAATGAGGTACAGCGTCAAATTCCTTCTAGCAGTCCAGATACAAACAGTCCAGCCACACTTTTGTCTCACATACGGTTCGCACTCTCCCATCCGTCGAGGATGCTTGTTACACATGACCTGCTTTCCCTGAATCTTCTCTCGCTCAGGCAGGATCTCATCCAACTGCTCTGGGGTGCTTTTTTTTTTTTTTTCCCAGCGTTTTACATACCACACTTGTCAAAGAGACCGATCTGTATTTCATCACAACTTCCCAGTTTCCTTTCTTAAAGATAGGTGTAACATTTGCCCTCTTTCATCCCCTAATCATTCTACCTTCATTCAATAACATTTTGAACATTATAAGCAAGGCATCTGTACACTTCTTCAGTTTATATGAAGAAAATCAGGGCCATAAGCCTTATATTGGGTCAAGCATCTGCAGCAGTCTGTGTATGTCTTTCTAGAATTTTCACTGCTTTCCAAGACCTCCTCCCCTTCCCATCTCGATGGCACTGGGTCTTTCGCGCCCTCCACTATGAATACACTTTTGCCGTTCATATCGCTGCATATCTTAACATCATCCTCGACAACTCTGAATCCTTTAACCTGATTAACTGCTTTTTAACTACCAACTTATTCCTGATAAATTTACTAACAAGTCATGGATTATCACCTGTCTTCCCCACACTATCATCACCTGTCTTCCCTACAATGTTTTCAAAGTTTCTAAGTTCCTCTTTATACTGCTATACTCAAATCTTACTCTGTTGTACTTTTTAAATGCTGCCTGGCTGTGGTACAGCCTGTAACTCCTTCAGAGAACATCACTAAGCTCTTTTCTAGCTTAAGATAACGATGTCCCAACTTCACTGCAAATTTCACAAACCCTTCCATAAAAATGATCTGAACCACATAACGTCATTCGTGTTCCCAAAGCAAATCTTTAGCTCATTTCAGTTTCCACAAGTGTTATCTCTCTGACTCTGGTTTACGTAACTCTGATCTCTTACATCCTCAATTATCCCATAATCACACTCAAGCATTACCTGATGACTGTTATCTTCAATATCCATGTATGTATGTATGTATGTATGTATGTATGTATGTATGTATGTGTGTGATTATTTGTAACTGCTATACGTGCATTACGGATAGAGAGTTCTACAAGTGTTGGCCCTTCTCTCAACCTTGCATATAAGTACAACGTCTGTACACTTATGTGCATGTGCAGCGTCCGTAAACAAACCTTGCTCGCATCCCCATACATCTTTAAAAGAGACTGAACACACACTGTCATCTCACCTCCGGCCTTGATTACCATCTGCAGACGTCTAGTCATGTAACTAGCAAGGTTCCTGAAGTATTGTGGGTCCATGTTTTGGGTCCACAAGGCCTTGATCTAAATGAGAGGAGGCTCTGATGAGGTGCTGAAGCAGCCACCTGGTCGTGCGTTCTGAGCACCCGATGTACCGAGGAATCTCACGTGTACCCACATTTTCTTGCTTCCAGGCGAGAATTCGGGCTTCCTCCTCCTCAGAAAGGTAAGAGCCAACCACCTTTAAGCGTAGGCGGAAGAAATACAGAGTCTAGAAGCGAAATTCCCAAAATGAGGTGGCATAAAGAACGTCCTTCCCTCAAGACAGCCTGAAGTACAAAGAGGCGGGGGTGCTTACATGGTTATAAACACTAGTCCCAGCAGCCAGATGTACGATGATCTCACCCTAAGAACGTCATATGCCTGTACCCAAAATAAAACTTGAAAATATATCGTGGGCGAACAATGTATTTATGCACACACACAAACCCAGCCTTAGCCAGGTACCCATTTACCGACCAGATCCGTGGAAATGATGAACAGCTGTGGATGTGGTCTGACTGTAACGCCAAGGATTCGAACCCATTTGTATCCAGCCACGATTGTACCCGTGACCACTCATGGTGTGCAACCACTACACCACGGAATGTGTACGTGTAAGTGCAGTAAATCATCTCAAGAAAGGTGAGCATTCAGGCGCGCAATACCCGACATATCAGGAACAGTTGGTATCTCTACGTAGCACTTCCCACACACACACACACACACACACACACACACACACACACACGTCATTGAATTTCTTAGATATAAAGGTAAAAGAAATGTGATGTCTCACTTCTACCAGATATTTACCTACAAATTATAAAATCATCTCTATAGCTTTTACGCTACAAAGATCAAATTCAGTAAATTCGCCTGGACTAGTAACACATCTGAAGCATCACTGCAGTCAGGCTTGCCAACTGTTAGGATGAAGTCGATGAAAGCCTTACATTTCATTTCACCAAATGTAAATAGTCATCGGACAAAATCGGAAAGACTTTTGTCTTTAACTTTACCTATTATAATTTTGTCCGACAATGGTGTCTGCAGACCTGGATCTGATGATACTCTTTCATATGAACTTAGTATTTTGAGCAAGAGAGTTCGACCTCTGAGTATGATAGCCTAGCCCTTAAGGCACAAGTCAAGGGCCAGGCCAACATTTCCGAGGGTCATGCCATCGTATTCGGGGGTCTGAGATGCGCACGACCTGTATTCCCCCATGCATCCCTCTTACAGACATGCACTGAACGAAAATGGCTACAATAGGGACCCTCATGATTGGCTGACGAAAACACGCATTCGAACTGAAAGTTACACACTTGTATAACTTCCTCCTGCCAGCGAGCTCTCGAAAATATCTTGGTCGCAAGATTTATCAAGTATTTATAACAGTTGCTTACGTTACAAAATGCTGGGATTATCAAGTATTTATAAGTTGCTTACGTTACAGAATGCTGGGATTCAGAAATGTCGCATGCACAACCCATCTACTATTTTGTCTTCCACATAGTCATCCAACAGTATTGTAACTCACCTCTCCAGGTACGCCCACGTCCAGGGACATGGGCGTACCTCACTAACTGGCCCTGTCAGCGAAACAACGGCCGGTACGACACTTCAGTTCACTTATAACGTAACCAAGGATTGTTTACACATAATGCTATTTTATGTATCCCACAGCAAGACTAGACTACGTCTGTTTATTTCTCCTGGGTGACCTCATCTGATAAGATCTTCAATGGTACTCTAATATTAAACTCAGGTGTGTGTGTGTGTCAGATATGAAAATCAGACAGTACAGTTTTAAGCACAGTTCACAAGTGGCCCAGCTTTATACCTTACAAGTACCGTGCATCGCTGAGCTCACATCGTGGTTTTGTTATATATCTCTCGTGAAGTTGCAGATTCATCAATCCACTTCACAATTTACTCCTGTTTTACACTGTGTTGTGATACACCAAGATCAAAACCTGCCAAAGGCTTTTTCGAAGTCTGTCACTATCATAGCAAGTGTTCGGACTTCCCCTCCCATTGCTTCTACGGCTTATCTCGTAGGTGACAGTGGTAGGATCTTCCCGCCCTAAGGTGTCGTTGCCTTGGATTTTGTAGTGCCTGATTTTATGCGTTCCCTCCAGCCACATCTTACACGGCCCTCAGGAAGTTTCGTGATGCTATCTAAAGCTCCTTGCATCTGGTCCTGGTATACGGTCATAAAGATGCCGTGGCGAAATCAATCCCGTATAACACGTTCTTTGATCCACTTCTTGACCTTATCTCTTTAATCATTCGTGTACGAATCTTCTGCTCTTAGTAAGCCAATGGTGCTTGAGGTAACTTATCAGAACTCTGTATCTGAAGAACACTTTTATTCTTGAACTTTTTAAACTTTACGGTAGCAAGACCACCACCAAGGAATTCGGCGACCTTGCCCTCAACCAGTCTGCTCAGGGTAGCAAGTATGCTATAAGAAAATGGACGACTCTGCCCTCTGCCAATCTGTTCAGGACAGCAAATGGACGACTCTGCCCTAAGCCAGCCTGTCCACGTTCCCAAGTCGGTTTCAGGAAACTGGGCGATGCCGCCTTCAGCTAGCCTGTCCAGGATAGCAAGTCTGTCCCAGGGAACTGGGCAACACTGCCTTCAACTAGCCTGTCCAGATAGCATGTCTGTCACAGGGAACTGGGCGACACTGCCTTTCGCCAGCCAGTCCAAGGTAGCTAGTCCATTCCAGGAAACTGGGCGACGCCGCTCTTACCCAATCTGATCAGCAAGCCTGCCTCGGGAACTGGGCGCCGTCAATAAAGCACCACACGAAACAATGCTAATTAGAATAACACATCACGACAAACAAAACTTAATCTACGTGCTGATAGCTAAGTCGGTCACCGTCAGGGAAAAAAACGGTTATTAGATGCTCCGAGGACCTTTCGGCTGGCTTCACATGAGTTGTTTACCACAAGGCTCATCTCAGGGACCCACACTTTTCGTCATCAACATCAGCGATCTGGGGACAGGATTCTCGTGGTGTACTTCCAATTTGCAAATGACACAAAATTCAATAAATACAACCCAGTTAATGGAAGAATGCCTGGTTTCAAAGTGATCTAAACAAACGGATGAGTGAGCAGAAACATGAAAAATAGACTTCATTGTAGATAAATGCTATGTAATGCATTTTGGCACGGAAGATATCAATATTGAATAAAATATGTCCGATACTAATCATTGTGAATGAAACAAGAAGACCTTGGAATGGTCATCAGTAAAGCCAAATGATAACCCATGTTTCAAAGCTAGAAACAAACTTTAAAACGAAGGCTTCAATACTCACTCTTTCTAACGTCCATAAAAACTAGAACAAATTCAAAGATCACCATAATCAATACAGTCTCTCAGGAATAAGCCTTACGAAGTCTCGGACATCTGAAAAATGAAATACTGACAGAAATTTTCTAAATACTAAAACATTTCATTAGAAAATTTCTATTTAACACTCACTGACTAGACACAAAGGTATGCAATTAAAAGGGAGGAGGTGTAATGCAATACAAAGAAAAGCGTTCACAGCTTAAGTTGAAGGAAGACACTGGAACCAACTACCAAATGTGATAAATACGGAGACTATTTCCTTCATATCGAGGCAAGACATATCCATCATTAGTCTTGTTTCAAGAAAAATTTCTAAATCACAACACAAAGAGAAATGGCCTTTTCTGTTTCAGTTCAGCTCCGGTCAAGCCCTCTGCAGTTCGAGTAAGAAACTTTTCCCGTTCACACTATTCCACAAGTTTTCAATGGCAGTGTAATTTCTCCATACAGCACGGTGTTTCTTCTCAGCCTCGTTCTCCCACAAGCAGATGAGCCGGAGGGAGAGGTGGGCATGAAGGTGCCTTCTGCTGTATTATCCTGTCTCTACCACAGATGTTATGACTGTAGATAACTTCTTCATGGACCACCAGGTCTCCTGTTATCTGTCCTTCTCATGAACTTTCTGCCCTTAACTAAACTGTCCAGGGTAGATAGAGTACCCGAGGAAGTGGATGACCATGCCCTGTCTCTCTACGGAAGCACGTCTTCAGGGAACTGAGGTATCCTTCCATTAGCTAATCTATTTAGGTTAACAAGGCTAACCCTAAGAAGTGTCCTTACCCTTTTCCAGCTTATAAGGATAAGAATCCAAGTTTTGCACAGTTAAAATACCAGAACACATGGTCAACAACTACAATATTCAGACGATGGTATACATATTACCGGGATCGGCCTAAGTTCTTAAGAAAGATCTTTTAATCCTATCAGTGCACATCAATTTTGTGAAAGTATAAATTTACCAACATTATTCAATTTCTTTCCTGAGTCATTATAAGTTGCCAGGGTTTGCCAAGTATACTGCTGTCTCAAAACGATGAGTAATTTCTGAAAAATAGTCTGATTGTAAAAGTATCTCTAATAATCCTATCGCAGAAGTAAGCACATTTCTCCATTTTTTTTTTTCATACTTCCAACAACGTTACTGATAAACTGATACAACGCAACTCGCATCGAGTACTCAACCGCCACAGAGCAAGTATAACAGAGAACGCGCCATCATCACACACAAGCCCAGGCGGACGGACACCAGCGTATCAACAAAAAACAAGCTACAAAACTCATCGATTAATCTCAGATAAAATGGTTCGAACATGGAAAGAAAATACCTTACTAAATATCTACACATGACAATCCCATTATCCCAAACGAAAGAGAATAACCTCAGTACTTAAATATAATAAGAAAATGCCCATAAAGTAAGCAGGATCACATGCATTGTGAGTGTGTATTCGTAGCATTCTCGCTAACACCTGGAGAAGGTTTAAAGATTTTTCGGCTGGTTGGTGTAACTTGATGTTGGCGGCCTTGTCCCTGGCAGATAATCGGCTTAAAGCCTAAATTACCAACCCTCAGAGTAACTGTTCTACCACCAGGACTGATAACTGCCAAATGGGGAATCCCAAAGGATGTTAAATAAGACAATGCATAGTTTCATAAAAATAATGATGACATTCAGGTGCATAAGTCAACAAAATAAATTCGAAAACCGCGAATAGAAACAACCTTCGTCTGACTTCACGCCAGAGCATAAATTTTTGGAGTAAAAAAAAAAAAAAACCCTGTTGCAAAATTTTGCTAAAGCCGTTACCTAAACTCCGTTCACGTAATTGTATAAAACATGTAGATCGCCTTAAATCAACCCCAGTTTTGACATTTCGATAAATTCCCTTTACGATAACAAGACAAAAAAGACGTTCAACCAAATCTTACACGTATAACCTAAATCAATACAAGAGGAGTATTGCTTTTGGTAAATGTTTGCCAGATATACCCGAGTGCCTGACGGTAGGTGGGGAGGGGAGGAGGGAGTACAAGCCGCCGTCATCTAACAAAAACAACCTCTTTATTACAACCCTCTGTCATTTACAGTAGAGTATACAACCCCTCGGGGTATCATTGATAACTAGTCTTATTCTCCAGTCATAAACGTACTTCTCCAGTCGTACATAAAGGGGCTGCGACGAATTCTTAAGGCGAAAAAAGATTGTTTAGAGAGTAACTGGAAGTATCTGGCGACTATTAAAGCCCGCCATCGCACTGTTGTCTCCTCGACCTTACCAGTAGGCCACATAACCTTACCAACACTGCACATGCAGGGACATTTCATTACACCTTTATAATTACACTAAGAATTTACTTCATAATAGAGTGAATATTAATACAAAGAAAAAGAACAGTACTCAAGGCTGAGGAGGTACCTAACTCCAGAAATAAACATAGTGGACTAGACATGCATGTCCCGGTATGCACCGCCGACGTTGGCCCATTGCTACTCAATGTATTTTTATTAATATCTCAATTATTCATCGGCGATACATAAATGTCTTGTACTTGTATCTGTTATGTCGATCTTTAAATAATTTGATAAGTAAAGTTAATTTTGACATGTTTGCGGTTTTCTTTAACTGCGGGGCATAAAGCGACTGAAATGTTTCAAAATATGTGCAATATTCAGGTAACTCCTTCCAAAAGCCATGGAATCCAGTGCCACAGACTTCTACACAACCAAAACTCACCCAAATCAATGACAATAAATATACCTTAAACCTATGAAGAATTATTTCTAAACATAATACTAAATAAGATTTTACAGGTGTCTGATAATCTTGAAATCAATACACAAGCCAAGACAGCTCGCGCACGCACCCTTTCATCATTCGCACTTGCAAACTTGCTACTTATGCACCAACTTAAAAATATAAATGTTTTATCAACCATTAAGTTAATTATACAATACGCAATGCACTCTAGCTGTGATTCCTAAACTCTTTAGGCCTCCTGTAACATAAACATTAGGATTATTTTAATTATTCAGTTATACAAGGAAAGTGTTTCCTTGTCAAGTTCATCTTCCACGATACAAGGTCCCCGTACACACAAACATACTCACACACGTACACATGGCTAGCTGCCGTTCTCTTACACTTTTCTGCATACAACAAGCCCTGCAACGGGCTTTCTACTGTCCATTTCGCTTCTATATTGATCAGTTGACTAAAAGTGACACTCATTCATCATTCCAGTATCCTCTAGTCGAGACAAAAGTATTCAAAGAACAACACTGCTCAACAATCAATACACTCTGGTGAACGTGAGTAGCGAACTTTATACAAGAATAGTTTTATTTACGTCCATAACACACTTACCTGGTGTTTTTTCACTGCCAGCCACATCTGATACTGTAGAGTTTGAAGGTCCATTCTTATGTTTTATCACAGTCCCTCTTCACGCACTTTTAAGTTGTGAACACTTGTAAGAACCTGTTAAATGAGGAGATAAACTTGCACAGGTTTCGGAAATGAAGTTATTATTGGAACACCTCAACTTTGCGCGTTTTCGAGAGTATAACAAACTCTAGAAAAAAACAATTATGATAATTTTTGAATACCACTTTTCGGATCATCTTCCTCTGAAAAGGTTTCCTTTGATTAGAATTTATTACAAGGTATATAATGGTAGTGGATAAATGTTGATATTTGCAAGATGTGTGCTTGCACCCAACTGTAACCTTGAACAAACATTTGGATTAATGGATAGTGTCGCTGTCTTTATTATGATTTGCTCGTTAGATATAAATAATACACAATTACATTAATCGACATGAGGGAATCATGGGGATTACTTTCAAAATTGCTCGTAACTGATTTAGGTTGTAAAAAACCAAGAATATCGTTTGTCTGGTGGTATATTACTGTCGAGATGAGAGAGATGTTTATGATCGTGTTAGAAAAAAGTTTAATTACAGATTTGTTGGATTAATTGAGATTTATTTAATGTAATTTTCATGAAGTCACCGTAGCTTCCACTTCCCCTGTAAAGGATTTTACAATATGTTCAGAACATTTTGATTCGGCGGGAATCGGGATGTGAGCATCCAAGAGCCGAATTATCTTATTGCAATCATATCGTTCATCGTTCTGTGCTCGGAGTTCAGAGTGACACACCACCTCCGCCGGAAAATGGGAATATAGGTGTGAACTACAGATCCAATTTTATTCAGAAACTTCACAGATTAGGCAGATAAAGGTTGCTTGAGGCGTAACACTGAAGTAATGTACCACACGTGTAGGCCGTCCCCCGGCCACAGTTATTAACGGTAAGGGCCACATCGGATTAAGTGACGCTAGATGGCAAATATATGTCACAACTGGCTCCTTTAGTCAGCCATAACGTTTAGAACCACGAGGATGATTATTTGTACTGGAATCTGTGGACAAATTCATGGTTGATACGCTGGAATGAACTGGGTCAGACGGCAAAGTCCCCCCAAAAAATGTTGATATACATATGTTCTCAAATGGAGAATATTTTTCGTGTTGCCTGAAGGAGGAGGAGGAGAAGGCCAGCAGACCTCAGTGGTAAAGCCACTTAGCAGCAAACTGTAATCTTAATAAGGTTTGTTCATGACGTGATCTTTAATAAAAGGCTGGTCCAAAGTGCATTACTGGTCTGTGAGTGCCAATATTGTGGAGTAAAATGGCATGGGGGAAGGCATGTATTTAAGCTGCGGGTTTTTGCGATTTATGAGTACATTTTGTTGCCATCTTGCAGTCTGAATATTTAATATTAAAGCACAGTTAATGTTAGTTCCCATGCAATTGCCTGATTGATGTAGGCTCAAGTGTTCAGTTGGATCATACTTTCTCCTATGAGGAGTTGATGTCTTGATACATCTAGTTATGACTACGCTCATCTATTACCACCTGCTCTAGTACCTTAACAGCCGCAGCCACAATGCACCTCATGAAATCTGAGCAGGACATGGGTTTCTCATAATTTGCATGCATGTCCAACCTGCACTGGTCGCTGAATGTAGAATGTTTTCCTGCAGATTATGAATTGTTGGCCGATATAGGGTCATTGCATCACAGTAAAATTGCATGGGCTGAACCTACATATTCTAAGGATCTCCAGTTTGTATATATGTATGTGAATGGGATTTAGAGACGGTAGCCCATAATATGAAAATTACACAGTGTGCGCTGCATGGTCCAGTCATATACAGCTTTTTCCAGTTGGCTCTCTTATTAAAAAATTTGCCCACACCTGCTCGAAACACTACATCACAACATAAAAGAAATTCAGTTTTCAAACTTAGTGTCATTACTTATCTAAACCTATAATATACCATTAAATCATGTGGAGATGAAAGTAGATGAGGGTTTCTTTGGGTAAATTTGATTTATTTCTCCCCAATCTTTTTATAACCTCACTATCTACCTATTATCACAATAAAAGAAATTATTTAAATCATGGTCTGCTTGGTTTCATTGTTATCTCCACAGAGTAGCTACATTGTAATTGCGAGGGATCATGGGTATTCTAAAGTCAGTGTCAATGAGCTCCATATATATATATATATCTAGATTTTTACCTTTTGTTTTGTACCCATATCCACATTCTGATTATAATTATGGCTGTGGTTATTGTGGTTATTGATTAATTAAGGCAGTGTATATCTTGCAACTTGTGCCAGAGTTGGTTGCTGTGAGGATCGTGGTCCAGTGTGACAAGGAAGGAATAGGTTAGTGATGTTGTTTAGTATTTGGATTTGTTCTGTAAGTTATGTAGATGGTGTGTGGTTTTGTTTGAGCTATTTTGTTTTAAGAGTTCTGTAACTTGCACATAGAAGTTTAGGTTATATTTCTGTCTGTATCTTGTGGTATGTCATTTTTGCTTGCTTGGCTGGTGGTGATTTAGTATCAGATGGCATGACATAGGGATGGGAAATCACTTACAGTGACATTTTGGAGGATGGACTCCGTGTATTGTGTGAATACTGGCCAATATACTTTCCTCTAGTGTTTGTATGTATTTTTGGTGGCTTTGTAATTCTGGACATTACCAAGCCAGTATTATACTGATTGCTAGTGACATTTCCGGTCATTTGCCACAATGAATTTTGTATATTTCTTATTTTGAGGGAAATAGCTGTAAAGTGGGTCTACCGTTTGTGCTTGCTTACCAGCCTTACCAGGACATCAGAAATCATATTATTTAGAAATTCATGGAAACCATCTGGGTTGATACTTTTTAACTGTGTGCAACCCCAGAAATAGGGAAATATTTTGGAGGAAATGTTTCATTTATATGCTTCTGAGTGGC
>JAUUDY010096173.1:0-14295 GCA_032361765.1 Panulirus inflatus
ATAACTGCTTTTTTTCCCTACACTTCGAAGCTTTGGAACTCTCTACCTTCTCATGTCTTTCCCAATAACTACGACCTGCCGCACATTTCAAAAGACAGGTTTTTCATCTCACAAAATTTCGTAATTACTTTCCCTTGTCTTTTCGTTTTCCGTTTCATAATTCTCTCTATACTTCAGTTAGGACCCGGCCTTCATGTGAACTTATGTCCGTGTCTGGAACCTTCAACATAAAAAAAAAAAGTATTCTAAATGATTTTGAGCCCTTTCACTGCATACATGGCCCTTCTACGTCACTAAATGAATGAACTTGTCAGAAGAAAGAGAATTTGTCCCCATAGAAATTAGAATATAACTATAACGGGCGGAAATGTAAGAATTTATGTTTAAATGAAGTATAGAAATATCTATTAATGGTAGTGTTTGTGCTAGTTTATTTCTTTACATAATAAGTAAGTATTGTATGTCGTGCACTGACGATTTTATTGTAATTTCCTTATATTTCATTTCAACTTATCAGTGTTCAGCTCTTGATGGCTAGGTTAGTAACTATGTTTCAGTTATTTCTTCTTCCGTTATCATCCTCACAACAGGGGGTCTTCTTGTCATTCAATTTTCTCCTGGATATTCCTGGCTCTTTTTTTCTTGAAGCATCCATCGTTTGTGTATCTGTGTGTGGATATGCTCCACTCTGGTGATAAGGTGGCTGCTGCTTCTCGCTATTCGTGCCGATGTGTTTTGGAGACTAGAATTCTACTTCATTCCGCCAGTGAGGATTATAACAGTACTTGTTTACTGATACCTTTCTTAGAAAATGGTTCTTAAATGTGTCTTCCAATGGTAACATGTACCCATGGACCATGGAGCTATAGCTTTTCACGATTATCACCGCTGAAATTTATGTATTAGGTTAAGATTATTGATCATCTCGTAGGAACCAGAAGACCACACAGGTATCGTTTGATAAATAGCGATTTAGTAGGGGAATTATCGTCAGAACAAGTGATGTTGAAATAGCAAGATATAATAAGATATGAAAATCTAGTGATCACCACTAGCATAGAAAGGAAAATAATCTTAGATAGGATTTTGAAACCGTAAGATGGCATAATATGGCTATAAAAATAGAAAGACGTTCATAATAGGCGATGAAATCCATGCGTGAACCAGTATATACATCTCCTTTAGTCACCCGTGCATCCTATATGGTTTT
This sequence comes from Panulirus inflatus, assembly GCA_032361765.1. Taxonomy (NCBI): domain Eukaryota; kingdom Metazoa; phylum Arthropoda; class Malacostraca; order Decapoda; family Palinuridae; genus Panulirus; species Panulirus inflatus. The sequence continues at coordinate 1,211 of JAUUDY010096173.1, forward strand.
CTATGTTTCTTTGTTTACATGTCTTTCTCAATAATACAATGGCAAAGAAGTTACCTTTCTGGTGCTAATAAATCAAGAGTCAATCAAAATATTAATAATCAGCTATCTAACAATATAAATAGAACTGTATGAAGTTTTGAAAAAAAAATATATTCGTACCGCAAATTTAAGTGATCGTCCTTTCAAAGAAAGTTGCTCTCACAAGACACACATTTTGATATAATACAGCTGGCTGGCCTCACCAGGTGAAGCATGGCAACTCCAAAATGCCTTACACCAAGAACAGAGTAAACGTTATTTGTGAAATTGCTTCTCAGTTTCACTATCTTGATCTCCCATCTGAATCCAATCAAACATTACTTCCTAGGTTGCAAATTAGGGTGGCTGACTCTGAAAGAAAAATATGTAAGCAACGGTACAACCGCAAGTGAAGTGAAATTTTTTACAGTAGTAAAGGCCTCTAGACTTTCATATTTCAACATTGCTTCGAACACCACATATTCCCATATCATGTTTTTGATGATAATCAAAACAAATATTGACCTTCCACATAACCTGAATTATTGGCTGCGAACTATTCAAAAAGAACATTATAGAGTATAGCAGAGCCCCTTAAGGTTGGAGATATACATTCATCTAAGACCTTTCCACAAATCAAATGTCCTGGACTGTACACTGAACCTGAAAGTAGCCTAATATACTGTTGTTGAGTGTAGGTCACACAAGTCTGTCTCCCATTATACACCTCACAAACCGTGGCTCAACTCATAGAAGGAAACCCTTCAAAATGTTGCAGGGCTATGTTGTCCACACTTCAACAACATCCTCTGGACATTAATGACTCCACAGGGGTCAACAATTTAATCAAATCCTTTTTTGCAAAAGTGTCCCTAAGACTTCCAGGTCTACCATCTCCTTTACCTAGTATACGTGCCACTAGTGTCGAACCTTTACCAACACTGAAGATAACAACCATCCTGGGAAATCTTATATCTGCTTTTCCCACATGCATCATCCCACGTCTACTACAGCTAAAGTTAGCTGTCTGTCTCATAACGATCATGCACTGGTCCAGATTTGTTGCTGACGTTCATGCTAAAAAAAAAACCCTGTCATTTCGGATAATGGCACCTACTCTTCAGCCACAGTGAAAACTTACCAAGTTCTTTATGTTGATCTGTCGGTCAAATCTTATTTTGCAAATCCTGGAACTGAATGGAAGTTCATCTTACCAAGACCTCTTTAAGATAGATGGTTATTATGAAAAGCAACGAGGTTGTCAAAGACTGGAAACGCAAAGCTATGTTTAAAAGATTGGTTTCCAGATGAAGTGACGATCAGATGATCAGAAATCTTCCTCCACCAAATAAAGACAGTGGGTGTTAGTCGACCATCTTTCTTCTTTTATTTATCCACCTTGTTCATCTTACTTCCAAGTTTATTTGTTTATATGTTATGTATGTCTTATGATATCATTATTATCTTCATGTACTTGTGGTGTTGTATGTATTAGATTATCATATCCATGTATCTTTATCATTGTTCACTGGTTCGAGATAAGTTTTCAATCATGAATTGTATCATTTGGAAATCTTAAACGAAACTTAATTTTGTTAGTAAATATAATTACATTACTAATATTAGTTTATGGTTTTATATTGTTAAGTTTTTTGTTATTATACATTAATAATCAAGTATCAAATGAATAAACTTAGTGGTTAGGAATCATGTTTCCATGGGGAAAGACATGAATTATCATGAAACACCTACATAATTATCATGAAACACCTACATGAATTATCATGAAACACCTGCAGGTGTGAAACAGGTTCAGTCCACTTCGAGTCATGGCTACATAATCCATTACATTAGAGGGAATCATTTTTATATCTATCGACTCTTGGAATATTCATCCTGCTATTTACAAACGAACATATACTTTGGACAAGAATTTCGTAAAGTGATCTATGTACATAGAAGAAAACTGCTTCATTTATAGTAGTAACAACAATGCACGTCCTTGGTACAGCACAGATCTGTAGTTAGGTAAATGATATAGACAACTTCGAGCACCCAAAATGATGAAGATATTTCTAACATCTGCCGCAGCGAGGGAACAAATGACCGAACTATTAACCCCCTCGGGAATTATTTCAGAATTCCTTGGTCAATTATCCACTAATTCAGTCACTTTTCCACTCTCGATACATTATCTTTGTCTCATTAATTGTCTCTTTCATCATTCTTACAATCTAAAGCTTTACTTACTACTAACAAATTAATTCTGCAAGAATATCTTTAATCAGTAATCCCTTGATGCGTGAGTGAGGGGTGGTGGTTGATAAGCCTGGCGACATACCTCACTGTGGTCGGCCTAATGCTTATATACTGAACACACACACAAGCTCCTTATCTCCCAGTGTTCCGTTTACATGTTCCCGTACTAGTTTACCTATGATTATGATTTCATTTTGATTACTTGCACTCCTGCAAATTTTGTAATTATTAGAACTGTCATTAATTAAGTGCTACTCGATTAAAGCACAGTCTTTTTAATATGTTTTATAAAGAAATCATTAATAAAAAAAGAAAACTAGCGATGCCTCCTCTAACAGAACCTTGCGAAATACAATTTGATCTTTCCATGGCAGACTATAGTAATGAACACTGTTCATCTTAACTCCATGCACGGTAAAGCTACCAACGCTTACGTAACCGATAATCTTCCCTTTACATAGCAACTAAAGCGGCTAAAAGTCATATTTTCACTTAAAGAAGAACCCGTAAGGATTCTTAACAATCCTTAATACGATTTATAGAAATGATGATAAACAGCCTTACTAAAGTACAATCTCACCGCAGGACACAGAGTTGGAAGAAAACGATGTCATAAAAATTTTCATGTCGACTGCATTTCGCCTCTTATCCAGTTGCAGCAGCAAACACTCATGTGAGCACACGTTTTCTTAACATTGTAGCTAGTGATAGGTAAGATAAGTTCAAGTTGCATTACTTAGATTTAGATAAATGCAAAAAGAGTATTACTAAAATTACTTGAACTAAAATACCCATGAGAGATGTCAATGGTTTTCTTGAAAACGTTCGTCAATAAAAATGTTCGCCAACCTTGTGCTCCTGAAGAGTTTGTTAGGTGTCTAATTGTCCGATTCCATGTCCAAAAGGAGGTGAATATTTTTTATTTGTTTCATTATGATTACCAACATGTTTTCATAATGTAATACCAAAATAGACCTATATAGATTATCAATACAATATCATTGATATATTCACACTGAAGAGATAAAGGATACGCCATGTTTTATATATATAAATCTATGTCCAAGAATTCGGATGGATTATTCATAAACAGCTGATCTAGAGTAGTGGGAGAAGTGTAAGGGGATAAGAGTAATTTAATTAGATTCCATATACTGTTTGGGGAACTTTTGTAGCATTTACAGTTGTGAGTGAACTATGAAACTTAAGGTGAGTAAATGTACGTCAATATACTATCAAACGAAATCGAAGATATGTTCATGGTGGAGGAGGTTAATTGAGGGCAGGAAGGAGACCTCGGGGCCCCAGTCACCTCTCATCCTGTTTGTGTTTACTATTGTAGAGCTTATTTGTTGGCTACCTGAGACACACCAGACGCTAGTCATCCACCCAGATATATTAGCATCTGCCTCTCCAACTTTGATTACAGGTGTTAATCCTTATTTTGTTGATAATTATTGTCAGGACTTTTATTAGAGAACTTGGAAATGGATATTACTTAGCAGTCGTTGTTGATACTTTAAGAGTTTTGTTATTTGTAGTGGTATGGAATGTTTTTATAGATTACATAAATAGCATGGATTTTGAAGGAATGCAAATCAATGGACTCCTTATATAAACTTAGTAGAAGAGATTTAGACTGGTAACATAGTATTTGGAGCATTATTCTCTCTCTCTGATTGTAAATGTGATAGTATGGATGGCTACTAAGATAAGGAAAAATGTGGGATTAAAGAACTGAAAAGGATAATGTATCAGGTTTGGGGTAATATATCAGAAGGAAGATGCATATGTTATAGTCTATTCACTTTGATGAAGTGATAGTAATGGATTCCTTACAATCTCAAGAGATGATACTTCCACAATTCTCAGTACCTATTAAGTGAGCAGGGATTTGAAGTTAAGGGAAATTTTTTGAGTAAAAGCACATAGAACCAATTAGAACAGGAAGGATAGCTATATATTTCCTTGAGTGATTTATGAATGTCTTTGCACATTCTATGAGGACTTTTAAAAATGACAGTCTTCAGATGGATGAAGACACCTGGCACTTCTTTGGAATCTGTAGAGCTTTATTCATTTGTAATTCAAAATAGAAAGTAATTGCAGCCTTTATAAAAGTGTAGAAATTGATAAAACTTACCTTATTGTTAGTTATACACTTTTCTAGTATTGAAGAGAAACTCATGAAGATGGTCCTTCTGTTGGAAGTAAGTTTTGTCCAGTGGCACATGGTAAGATTTAAAGAATGACCCATGTAGTGTACTTTTTTAATCAACAGAATAGTTCTCTCTGTTGCCTCCGTGTTGTTACCATGAGTGTCGTATTCCATAGATAAAGGAGCATTTCCTCTTTGTATGTATTTTAGTACTACACTGTGGACACTGAAATCGTTATCAAGTAAGTTATGCCAAAAAGAGTTAAACAAGGTGTCCTGGTCATTATGTATGTCAAAATTCAAAGCCTGTAAAGTCTTGACAAAATTCATCCATTATTAGATGCTGCAAAACACATTGAGAATCACATGATCATACAGAACTATCTCTTTTCAGATTTATGTGAGTGTAAAAAACATTAATCATACCTGATATGTAATTATTCCCACCTTGTTTCCCCAAGAATCAGATTCCAAATGTGACTGGACATGCAAGCCCTTTATAAAGATTTTGTTTTTCCATCTTTATATACCTTTGACTAGATCCATAAGAATCAAGGTTTCATCAAATTCTATCAGAAAGGAAACGAAAACTATTCATAGAGGTTTCACCTTCTTATAAAGACACATGTTACCATATCTACGCATGTATTTACCCATTGTTTTTCTCACAACACCTATTATAGGTGCCAGAAACCTTTAATTATGAAAAGTTTAGGAATGTAACTGATATTAAACTACACATATTTTGTGTTAGTGTTTTATTATGTTTTAATGTATTATAACATTTAATGTTCTGTATCAAGTAACCCCACATTTTTTTCCTCACTCATAACCCTTCCACTAATAATTTATGTTACTGAAAGATAAGATATATATAAGTAAACATTATTAATCTTAAATCATTCTCTATATTGAAAACAAGGAATTCACAAGTAGAATGAAGATCCAAACCCTTGAAAACATGTCTTCTGATAAATTACTTCTTTGGTTGTAGAGAAAGTTTGTTTTGCAGTGAAGCATGAATTGGAGCAGTATATTTTATTCTGTGCTATAAGATATGGGGATAGTGGTGAGGGGTTTTGAATGTCAGAGAAAATATGGTGTTAATTCATGTAAATGCTGGCAAATTATTATTTAAAGTCAACAGAACCAATGAGAAACCACAGATAATGTCCCTAGGAACTGAGATTTATCTTAGTTTTCGGTTATAGTCTGTATATGCAAGATACTTTCATGGTAGAGCACCATGCCAACTTATGACAAATTTTGATAAGAAAGTAATTGACTGAGTGGCCATTCATTCCACCTCCCACTCTCCCCTCGAGCATACATTCTGCATGATCTTCAACAATAGACCATATATATTTTGGCATGTTTATGGTATAAATTTCAAGTGGTAAGGGAGGGTAGATGAGATTTTTTAAGGGTCTGTTGATCTTTTACAAGTGTTTAACCTACTTGACAGTTATTTGACCCAATATTATCCATGATATTCATAATCCTTACCACTAGCTGCCACCTTGATTAAGATATTCCAAATCATGCTTTGCAGCAAAATCAATTGGTAATGTAACTGTAGAAGTACGTGAAACACTTCAACAGATAGACAAAGCTTTACCTTACATCTCAAGCAGACAGGAATGGGCTTTATTTTCAGTATTAGAGCCATGATATACCAGACAATCCTGTGATTTTTGCATCCCAAAATGTAGACATTGTAGAGGATGCATGTTGGCTGGTGGTTCCACCACCCAGCTTCCCCACAAGGATTTATTCCACATATTGGCCAATGTTGTTATATATCTACAATAAGTCATTGCTGTTTAGGGGGAGTTGGATGAGAATTTTGTAGGTTCTGTTGAAGTCATCAACTATTAAGTTAACCATACAGTTTCCTTGATATTCATAGCTCTCTTGCCTGTCACATATGCATTATTATGTGGTAAAAGATAATGCTGCAGATTTTTAACTTGAGTCTAGAGCACTTTTTCTAGGGTACCAAATCCTGTGAAATGCATTTCTTCCAAATCCCTGCTGTGTGTATGGGTCACTATTGGCACTGAGGAGTTATGTGATATAAGATTTAGGGAATCTGTCTACAGTATGTGTTTTGGGCAAAGAAAAAGGTAAGTATTTTATATTACACATTGATATTATGCATTATTATTAACAGCTATAACTTGCCATTATTATGATTTTTTATTCTGAGTTCAAAAAGTACTGGAAATCATAAGTTCCAAAACATATGCCATGAATTATATCTGTCATTGTTTCAGCAGTGAGTCTGTTTCAAGTCTGCAATAAAGTTGTCATTATTTATTTTTTATCACTGTCTGTTCCTACTACAAAATTTTTTTAGTATTTTCTTAATCATCAGGACGGAGACATGGATGAAAATCTGCGTCAGCCATATGAGGGCCAGTTGATCAAGTTTACAAATGTTGTCAAGGGCTGGCAAGCACGTTGGTTCATTCTTAATCCTGAAATTGGTACTTTGGAATATTATCTGGTAGGTGAATTTTAGATTTTGCTGCAGTTGGTTATATAACTCTTTTTTCAAAATGCTTCCTGTATTGGTATACTTCTTGTATCCATTTTAGCTATTTGCAAGTCTGGGTCCTGATTGCAAAAAACTTGAAATTGCTGTTAGGGTTGGAAATTATATGTGCCAAAACTAGAATAGGCTTCTCAGGTTTGGTCACCACACCTAAAGAAGCACAAAGAAGTCATAGAGAAGGTTCAGAGGAGGGCAGCAAAGATGGTGGCAGAATTAAGAGAACTAAGCTACAGGGAAAGGCTAGAGGCTTCAGATTTACCTACCTTGGAAGAGAGAAGAATGGGGGGTAATCTGATCAAAATCTTCAGATTTTCAAGACAAATGGACAAAGTAGGCAGTGCTTTGCTGGATGTAAGGATCGGGGAACCAGAGGACATAACATGAAGTTAAGAAGTTTGTAAATATGGATGTAAAGAAATACTTTTCTTGTATAAAAGGGTGGATGAATGGAACAGATTGACTGAGGACATGGTTAATGCAGACAGTTTATGTGAATGCAAGAGGTTGTATGACAGTAGTGAGTTTTCCAGGAATAGGGTTCCCATAGAATACAAATAGGTAGTTACACACATACACAAAAACACAAGACTCACAGTCATAATAAAATTTCACCATATGTGCTGAAAATGTGTACAGATACAATAGACAGACGTCATGCAATACTGTTCATAATGTCACAGGATGTGCCAAGAGAATGAGAAAGGGCAATTGTCATACATCTGTATAAGAAAGGAGTCCTGGAATAGACAGTGAACTACAGGCTAGTCCATCTCCTAGATTTTGGTAGATAGAAGATTATATTAGTGGAAGGGAACAAAGGATGCATTACGGTGGAGACTTCTGAAAATGGCTTGAGGTCTGTAGTGGAGTGCCACAGGATTCAGTTCTAGGACCATTACTCTTCATGATTTATGTGAATGATTTTATTTATTTATCCATATATTTGTATAATGCCCCAGGAACCATTACTAAGATAGTGTCCCAGTTTTAATTGAGACGTTTCCAAAAGTTCCTGCACCCCAAGGCTGTTTTGCGTCCATAAGCAGGGAAATGATGGATATGTTTAGAGATGTTCTTTTATGAAACTGTATTTTCAATGGTACAACTTAGCCAAAGTGACTTTTCACTCTTGGTGCAACCTCATGTATGCCAAGTCTGGCAAAACCTGTGAATGACTTGTGGGATTGTATGGACTCCTTCCTGAATATGTTTGCAGATGATGCAAGGATGCAAGGGTTGTAGGGAAAGTGAAAAGCATAAAATATTGGACCAACTTACAAATTTGGTGTGATACATGGTTCATAAAGTTCAACATGAGTGAATATCAAGTGATTAGGATGGATCACATCAAAAGAAGGCCTCTGTATGAATATCATTCAGCGGGAAATTAGCTGCAGGAATCTCTGTATGAGTCTTAGGAGAAGACAAGGACACTGTTCCTCACTTAGAAAAATAGTAAGGAACCCAACTGCTCGGCAGTAAATGTTTGAATTGCATTCAATTTCATGGATAAGAAAATATTCATCAAGCTGTTCACATCATGCATAATGCCAAGACTAGAATATGCTTCTCAGATTTGGTCATCATACTTAAAAAAGCACAAAGAGGTAATAGAGAAGGCCCAGAGGAGAATTGCAAAGATGGTGCTAGAATTGAGAGAGATGAATTACAGGGAAAGGCTAGAGGCTTTAAATTTCCCCACCTTGGAAGAGAGAAGACTGAGGGTGACATGATCAAAGCCTTTAAAACAGATTGTTGATGTAGACAGTAAGCAGCTTTTCAAGAAATATAGGGATAGAACAGCCAGAGGACATTACATGAAATTGAATAAGAAACGTGATAAAAAAGATGTAGGAATACTTTCATAGTGTAAGAGTGGGAGATGAAAAGAATTTAAGGAATAAAGACATGGTAGGTATGGGCAGCATACTGAAATGTAAAATGTTGTATGATAGTAGTGAATGTCTAAGAAATGAAGCCTCATGAGTATAAGACTTCCTCTCTATAAAGTACAATTAGGTTGTTACACCTTACTTTTCTGTTCCCTGATCCCCTCTGGAGCTCCCACAGCAGTCAGCAGTGTCCACTGGATGTGACCACTGGTCAATAAATGTGAGGCTGTTGTATGTTTTTCCTTGTGGGGTAATTGCAGGATAATTGAGGAGTACCAGTTAATTGCTCTCTGTCTTCAGTATGAAAGTTGCTTCTTGGGCATGAGTGGTCCTGTGATATGTTGAATTGGTGTTTAAAGTGTTGGAGAGATGAGTGATGTCCAGAATGCAGGTAAGAAAGTATAATTCATACATGTTTGGAGAAACAGGTTGAATTTCATTTTCTGGATTAAGACTTTTGATGATTCAGACAGGTTTATGAAGTTGAAGTTTTAAACAGCCTCCTGATGATTTGACCTTGATTGTCCTTTTGTTGAATTAGAACCAAACATTAGAAATCTCAACCCATGTGAGACATAGCCATCTACCCTTGTAACCTATGGAATAGTATCCACTATCCTTATTCCTTAGTCTTGACCCACTCTCTGTGCAGTGCAGTTCATAGTTTTTTAGGCTTTTGAACTTAAAAAAGAATAATTGAAATACATTCAGAGGGAAGGATGGAGTGAAAAAGGTTTTCAGTGCTTGGGGCCAGAATATGCAAGGAGGATGTTAAGTGTGTATTTGATAAAGAGAACTAGATTTTATTCATATACTTTTAATTAACCCAGGACTTATATCTATGAGGAGCACTGGTGTTATCCAGGGCCTTTCTAAGGGCTCTTGTAGTGCAAGGCTGTGCTACTTCTAGTAGCAGGGAAATGTAGACTCCTTTGGAGTGACAATTTCATTGACAAGACTGTCCAGTGATACAGCCTGGCATGGCCAGAGGTGACTTTTCCCTTGCAGTGTACCCTTGAGCAGGTGGAGTCTGGCAGCACCAAATGAATTGTTTCAATGTGGTATTTAGAGGGTGACATGCTGTTAGTGGATTGAACCAGGGCATATGAAGTGGTCAAGGGAAACCATGGAAAAGTCTGTGGGGCCTGATTTCAGATTGAGGAATGGAAACCATGGAAAGCCTGTGGGGCCTTGTTGTGGATCGGTGGCTGTGATATCAATGCATTATACATGACAGCTAGAGAGTAGATGTGACTGAATGAGGCCTTGTCTTTGCCTGTTCTTGATGTTACCTCATTGTGGCACGAAGTGGCGAGAAGTATAGAAATCTATAACTTCAGAAATCTTATGTGGCTCCTGCAGTGTTGAGAATGTACTCCTTGAAGGAGCAAGGACTCATTTAGAATGAGAATGTCCTTGTTGAAACTTTTACCGCACTCCTATCCATTACGATGACTTCTTCCTTGTAGTGTAGCCACCTGTATACGTTGTCCTGTAACACCATTAGGAGGTCATAATCATATTTAGGTTTGTGAGTGTTTTACAAACTTATTTTCTTGTTTTTCTTTCCTTTCTTGTTGTCTTGTATATATCTTCCAAGAAACATTGATTTTCATTCTCTGTTTTTTGTAATTTTTGTCTCAACAACTTTGCTATCTGATTTGATTTCCTGTTGCTGTCTTGAAACTGCAGTTCCTTGCCATTTGATGCACAGTACTTGGCATTTCATTGTTAGTGATGTGGGTAATTTGCTCTCTGATCTCTAGATATCCCTCTTTCTTGCAGTTTGGATCCCTTTTAACTTTTTTCCCCAATCTTCCCATGGTCTTTCTTTTTAAATGATTTCTGTTATGTTTATCGTGATAGACAAGCATCTCTGCATGCTGTAATGCCCTTGGCTTGTATAATCTATTTCAAAGATAATGATGGGATGTATCCCTCATTCACTTCAAATCACAGCACTGATCTATATCTTTTTAACTCGATAATTTAACTCAGTAACTCTTTCAATAGTATAATATCATCCATATCAATCTCTCAGATCATCTGTGTTAGTGTCATTTTTGTATATTTTCATGTTTTATCAGTGATTTACAGCTTATCCTACCACCTGATGTTCTCACATCTCCCATGTAACATCTTTTGTGATATATGTGATTTTTTGTGATTTTATTATGCATTTTTCTCTTCGTCAGCCTCCACAATTTCCCGGGCTTTAATTCCACACCCCAACCAATTAACCATGGTTCTTCTGTCTTAGCTCCATCCAGTTACTCTTTGTTACAGTTGTCAGCTTCTTCAGTATGTCTCTCCATTTCCAGGTCTGTCAGTAATTGCATTGGACACACTGTCTCTGGATGCGAATTAATGGATGCCAGTATGTCCATTTCCTCTCCAGGAGATGATGGCATCCAAGTTTCTGGGTTGGAGATGCTAAGGAGGTATGATAGTTTCCAACTTTCCTGCCAGAGTTTGGCTTGCATTGCTGTTTCCTTTACTAATTCACATCAGTTATTCTTCAGAAGAGTTTAATCAGTTAGTTAAGAGAATGGGTATAAGGGTTAGAAGACAGTTTATCATCTCCATCTACTTCCTTGTACCTCCTTGCTTGGTTTCTTTAGTGTCTTTTTTGGTGTTACGAGACTCTTCCCGCATGTGGTTACGCTGTGAGTGAGAAGCCACCTTCATCAGAGATCTCACTGCTAAGGAGTCCATTCTTTACCTGCTACTGACTAAAAGATCCTTGAAGCTGCAGGAGCCCTGTAAAAGAGGTTCTGGGGTGATATCATTAAGAAATTTTAATGCCCTTAATATCATGAATACAGTCTATTGAACACATTTAAGAATACATTATCTCAAATTTCATGTTACATCGTGAATTTTAACTTTTCATGCTGTAACTTGTTGGAGAAATCACTGTGCAGTGGTAAAGATGTAATCATCAAAAGAACATCTGATTATAACCTTCTAGTGAAAGTGACATCATATAAGGGTAGATTATACAGTATGTGCATTTCTGAAATCCATAGATTTCCAAAACCCGTGGCACAGCACATTTGAAGATTACCATCAGCTTAGAACATAAGTTTTCAGCAAAAAGAAGTATGAAGTGTCTTCTGTAGTCCTGTACATATTTACATATTTATTCTCTTGTATGTATGCCATTTCCCACCTTAACAGGGTAGTGTCGGGAACAAACAGCAAACAGTTGATAAGCATATGACTTTTAAACTTTTCTTAAGTATGCAAGACACTCTTTTGAAATAAAAAGTATGTTCAGCCCACAAACTGTCCTAAGAATTACTTAAACAAAAAAATATTCCAAAACTTGGATACTGCTTGTTAAAGATTTTCAGATTTTTGATGTTCTGCCTGTAATTTCTGTTCTTCAGAGAAATGTGTAAGGAGGTTTAGATCAAACTTAGTGTACTTTTGGATATTGTTGATTGAGAACTTGTTAAAAAATCCTTTGTTTGCTTCTTTTAGCATCAGTGATGTTTTCTAGAAGACAGGCTGTGGCATGTTTTCACTTTGATATAGATATGTCTGAGAATGAAATTAGGTTTTTTTTTACACTTCTTAGTATGCTTTAATTTCTGTTATCCCTAATGAGTTTTTAATGTGTCTTTTAAGACTTTATGAGTTTGTTACATTGTTAGAGGACTGTTAAACAGTCTCTACTTTTCTTTCTTTCATCCTTGACTGCCATTTTACTGCGGTAGCAAGGTAGTGCCAGGAATTGACGAAGAAAGACCATATTCACTCACCCATTCTCTTGCTTTCATGAGCATTTCATGAAAATCACGGCTCCCTCTTTATGACAAAGCTGCTTAGACCTTTCCGTGGTTTATCCCGGTTGTTTCATATGCCCTGATTCAGTCCATTGACAGCACATCAGCCTCAGTATATCACATTTTTCCTGTGTACACTTTTCATCCTCTTGCCTGTTCAGGCCTCGATCACTGAAAAACCTTTTCACTTCATCCTTCCATCTCCAGTTTGGTCTATCCCTTATCCTCGTTGCCTTTACTTCTGATACATATATATATATAGCGGGTGGCTGGAAATCTTCCCCTCTCGTTTTTTTTTTTTTTTTTAATTTTCCAAAAGAAGGAACAGAGAAGGGGGCCAGGTGAGGATATTCACACAAAGGCCCAGTCCTCTGTTCTTAACGCTACCTCGCTATCGCGGGAAATGGCGA
>JAUUDY010096283.1:0-14294 GCA_032361765.1 Panulirus inflatus
CCTAGGAATGTTCTAATGGCTCCTGACTATAACTTTCGTAGTGACTTCTTGGAAGACTGTGTGTGTATCAGGGGCCTGGGGATATCTTGGAAAGCTTCTTGCAGTGTATCTGGTGCCTTAGGACATCCTTGAAGGCTCTGGTGATTGTATCAGGGTCCTACGGACGTCTCGGAAGACTCGTTGATTTATAAGGGCCCCAGGGACGTTCTGGAAGGGTCTTGGCAGTGTATTAAGGGTCTAGGGACGTCTTCGAAGGCTCATGATGGTGTAATGGGGCTTTGCTATATCACGGAAGGCTCCGGGTAGGGTATCAGGGGACTAGGCACATCTTGTAAGGCCCCAGCGTTGTATCAGGGGACTAGTCACACCTTGGAAGGCCTCAGCGTTGTATCAGGGGACTAGGCACATCCTGGAAGGCTTTTGACAATGTATCAGAGACATGGGAACATTTTGTAAGGCTCCGTGTAGTGTACCAGGGGCCGTATGCAGAAAATTCTTAGATTTCAGAAATCTTAAGAATTTTTCTGCATACGGCCCCAGAGGCTTAGGGATGTCCTGAAAGGGTTCGGGCAATGTATCGGGTTAAGGATCGTTCTGGAAGGGTTCGGGCAGTGGTTTAGGAGCTTAGGAGCCGTCATGGAAGGGTCGGAGAGAGTTTATCAGGTGTTTAGGGGCGTCATGGAAGGCTCTCTGGAGTTTATGAGGTGGCTAGGGGCGTCCTGGAAGTCTTGTGATGGTGTATAAGGGGCTTAGTGACGTCATGGGAGGCTCCAGGCTGTGTATGAGGGTCCTAGGGTCGTCCTGGGAGACTCCCGGGCAGGGTATGAGGGTCCTAGGGTCGTCCTAGGAGGCTCCCGGGCAGGGTGTGAGGGGCCTAGGGGAACCTGTGAGGCTCCCTTTAGTTTATCAGGTGCCTAAGAACATAGTGGGAGACTCCGAGCCATGTTAGAGGGGCCTAGAGACGTCTTGGTAGGCTCAGGGCCTTGTATGAGGAGCCTAGGGTTGTCCTGGGAGGCTCAGGGCCGTATATGAGAGGCTTAGGGACGTCCTGGGAGGCCCAGGGCCGTGTATGAGGGGCCTAGGGACGTCATGAGAGGCTCAGGGCCGCGGATGAGGGGCCTAGGGTTGTCCTGGGAGGCTTAGGGACGTCCTGGGAGGCTCAGGGCCGTGTATGAGGGGCCTAGGGTTGTCCTGGGAGGCCCCCGGACAGTTTACGAGGGGCCTAGGGGCGTCCTTGAAGGCGCTCGGCAGTATATTAGGATCCTAGGAAGCTCCCGGTAGATATCAGGGATCAGAGGCGGTTTAGAAGGCTGCCGGCTGTTATCACGGTCGTAGGAACGTCTTATGAGGGACCTGCACAGTGACCCAGTTAGATATCGAGATGATAAATATCAACTTGTTTCGAGTTTATAGAAAAAAATCATCGGTTAATACTTTCTTTTTAATGGTCACAGTTGAATGTTACGCGACACTTAATAGGCTAATTGGGTAATGGGATGAACATACCGTATAATAAAACCGCCTTTATTAAAATCGTGTCTTTATTTTATTCTTTCATGCACAGGTTAATGTTCCTAGATCCTTTTGAATATATAGAAATTAAGATGTAAAAGATATCATTTAGCCTATTTTGTGGTACTAATTTACCGGGTAACGAGCATCGAGTGTCGTTCCTGCCTATCGTAGGGGAGCAGGGGGTGTGGGGTCAGTGACGTCACCCAGTGTTTGTGTTGGGAGAAGGTCTGCCGTGTGAGTGTGTGTTATACACATTGGTCTTAACACTTAATGGTAACTTCGCCTCTGTTTTATCATCACGACGGGCTTGCATTATCAGCCCTGAACCTATTGTATGGCTAGGAACTGAGAATATTCCCAAAGTTTTTTTTTTTTTTTCTAAATTTCTGACCAATTACGGGACCTCCCCCCTCCTCCCCAGCCCCGGCAATTGGGAGATGGTTTAGGAAATAGCCATTTTTGTGATATTATTGGGTATATTTAGGTCATCTCTAAGGTTTTATTATAATTGTCAGGCCACTGTGTGTGTCGTAGAACGTTTGTACAGTGTCAGTGTGTTGTGTGATTTGAGGACCAAACCAACGGGTAAGGTTTGAGTGTGTGTGTGTGGTGTCATATGTTAACGGTAGAACGTATCCTCTTGTCATATAGTTTAAGGGCACCACCTCCACCACAGTCACTATGGGGTATTATTGATTTCCACTTGTTGTGGGATAGACTATAAAACTAGGGGAGCCAGATGTTTGTTGTATCTTATCACAGATGTATATTTTTGTCATATTACAGATGCATGTTTGTTGGTTTGATCATATTACCGATGCATATTTGGTATGTTTTATCATATTAGATATATATTTTGTTTTATCATATTAGATGCATTTGTTTTTGCTTGATAGGCCAGGAGGACAGTGGTACCACTGGAAATTGTTATATTTGATAGTTGACACAGTGTGGTTTGTTTTTCCAATATCACCTCTCATTCCTTCAAAATGGCCCCACTCAAGGGAATTTGTGGGATAAAAGAATTCTTTAAACTGCATCAGTGAAAAAATCACTTGATATCACTTTTGTTAAAAAGCACCTACTAGAACACGATCATTTTGGCCTAAATCCACCTACTAGGACAAAAACGGCAGGGACGCCAATGGAGTCTCTGAATTAATTTGCTCCTGTATTGCACTTTGCAGTAATTTTTCAGTTTTCTCCACACAAAATTTTTTACTTAGCAATGGTATGGCCTAATTCGGTGAACCTTGCCTAACCCTACCTAGGGTATGAGTGTCCCTAGCCGGGGCTTCTAAAGATATATCAGTTGCATATAACAAATTTTGTAAAGTTATTAACTATAAAGGTACCTTCAGTACGAGTTTTTTTTTTTGCAGATTATGGGTCGTGACATTATTCATGCACCTTGTGCTTTGTTGAAATTCTGTATAGCTTTATTCATGATGTGAATTGGCTTGAAACTGAACTGATATTTATGGAATTGGAGCAAAGTGTCGTGGATGTACATATTTGGTTGGTTTCCTTCCTATGGCTGGCACAATGTAACATTGATTGAAAGACCAAAATGAATCCCAGTTATGTTATCAGTTATGTGCAACAGAAAGGAAACTTTTTCTTATCGGTTAATTGATGGCAAAGGAGGAGTGAAATTAGCTTGTCAGTTTAAAACCAGTGTGATGAAAGACTTCCCACACTTGCTTCATCTTGAAATATGGAAAGTCACGTGATCAGTCTGACATTTCATGACTTTTCTTAAGAATGATAATTTATCACAACTGACAGTTGTTTACACACAAACTCCAAATCCTATAGGACATTACAGTCCTTTCAAATTGAATTATTTTTTCCAACTGTGTCAGAGAACTAAATACCTCTAACTAATGGTGTCGGAAGCTATCCAAAATGTTCAGAAATATGTAACTAGAGATGTCAACCCCTAATCTTTTGGAAAACACCAGTTACATTGTCTATCCCTTTGTTTTTCTCACAAACCTTACAATTCCAAGTGTCATCCACTGGATATGGAAACAAAGATATGTGTTCTCTGAAACTATGGGATTTTAGTAACATTAGTTTGCTCATGTCATCTTTAGTGTTCTGAAGTGGAAGTTATTGTATTTGTAATTATTCTGTAATACTTTGCATTTCCTGTTGTTCATAACCCTCCTTGCTACTGAGTTATCAAGTGTTGTTATTGCTAATTAAAAACCCACTTTAATTTCTTATTTATACTCAAAATAACACATGCAAAAGGGCTGAATGAAGATCCCATAGCTAGAACATGTGCATCTTTGAAAATTATATTTTTCCATTATGCAATAGAAAATAAGGAGAGTCTGGTGGGCTATGAAGACCAGGAAAAAATGTGTAATTAACTTGAAAATACATGAAATGCATATATATCAGCAGTCCTATGAAAACCACACTGTATTTCCCCTTGCAACCAACATTTACTGTTTTTAATTTTAGAATTTTAATTGTTAGACTTGTTTACACCAGTTTTTGTGTAGTGTTTGGATTTGTGTAAAATCTTCACCACGTGGAAGGGATCATTAGATGGTAGTAAAGAAGTATTTTGCCCCACTGTTTCAGTGAATTTGGTAATGATGAATTAATTACTCTTGGTACAAAAGGCTAGGTTAGTGCTGCATGATTTAAATTGTTTTTTATCTTATGATAACACGTGAATAGTTGGTAGGGCTACAAAAATGGAGAAAATGTGAGGTCCATTAGCATAACTGTATGTGAAACGACTGTGGAAATCTGCTGAACCTATGGAAATCTTGCTGACCTCTCCTGGCAACTAAGATGTATGGTAGAAATATATTGGCGTGGTACTAACATTAACAAGGTTCATCTTGTATTTCATTGACTTAAACATAAGTGCTACTAATGGATTCCTTATATTCTCCATTGTTGATATAGCATATTTTTACGGCACAATCTTCCTTTGTTTCAAAGCCTTTCCCACTTTGAGACCTTAAAATCGTTAGTCGGAGATGCTCCGCAGAACCTCCCACAATCTGTATCAACTGTAGAAAGTGTAAGAAATCCAGTGGTACCATTTTCATCAAAATCTATGAACTAGAACAAGTGCCTTTGTCATCATATGAAATAAGTGCCACACACAAAAATGTCTCTAAATATTTCTCATAAATTCTCTAAAGTAAACACATGATCCACACATCCTCTGCCACTTTTGAAACCACACTGCTCCTCTCCAATCTGATGATTTCTACATGCCTTCACCCTCTTGGTCAGTACCTTCCCATACGAATTATCAGGTATACTCAACATACCTCTGTAGTTTGAGGACACCTTTATCACACTTGCCTTTATATATGTGTTCTGCCAATCCTCAGGCACCTCACCATGACCCATACATTCACTGAGGATTCTTACCAACCAATTAACAAGGTGCTAAAATGATTTGGACATATGGAGATGATGACTGAGTAGGTATACATATCAAGAATCGAGGGAATAAGAAAGTGAGGGAGACCAAGGAGGCGGTGAAAGTATGGAGTGAAAGAGGCTTTTAGTGCTGAGGTTTCAAACATGCAGGAGGCATGCAAAGGATTGAGCAATGTGGGGCACTGGGGACAACATGCTGTCAATGGGCTGAACCAGAGTATATGAAGCAGTTTGGGACCACAACAGAAAGGTCCGTGAATCCTGGATATGGAGGCTCTGATTTCATTGCATTATATATGACAGTTAGTGGATGTGAGTGAAGGGGGTCATTTTTTTTATATCCCTGGCTTTCCCTCGATGATGTGGGAAATGGTGAATAAGTATGAAAAAATGTCACTCCTCAATTTTTATTCCTTCCTCTTAACTTGGTACTACCACAGCAAAAGAAAATTACCCAGTGTTCAAAGCTGATTTTATTGTGGAAACAGTGAATTCAAAGTATGCATAAGCTAGACTTTGTTGTTTAATCTTGATTTTGGTAATTAAGCTCCTTTACTATTGTCATTGTGCCAAGTTACATTTCTTTTAAGAATTTGAATGCATACTCCCCCAGTATTTCATGATTGTTTTATGTGGTCATTGCTTAACTTAGATGACATTGATTGTGAACTGCACAGTTTTACAAATGTTTTTTATAGTGATCTTTTGTGTTTGCATATAATAGAAGATATGCACGGTAATCTGAGGTATTTTATGCAAAAATATGTATCTGATTAAATACTTGTACCAAGTGTCATTTACTTTTCACAGATGATCCTCTAAGCGTGACGTTCACCTGTTCTGGTACACTGTTGGTCTCTCTAATTTCTTGACGCCTTCAGAGTGTTTTCCTCTATCTGGTGATTGTGTTTGACTTGGATACACATAAAATGAAGGTGTGTTGGGTGTCATCCAGTTATCGATTGTACACCCAACTGCTTCATAGATCTTTGACATTTTGTATGGTGTGATTTGGTTTGTAACTAAACACATCAGGTAAATACATTGTAGCTCCATGGAATCTTTTCCAGTTACAGCTTTGATGTAAAATGCTGAAATCCATCGCCATCAGGAATTGGCCAGCCATGTAGTTTCTGGTCTTGACGAAATTTTTTTTTTATGTATCACATATGAATGTATTTACCATGGTCCTACATTATATACTTCGTCATGGTAAGGCAATTAATCACTAGCACTAACAGTAATGTGGAAGTAGGCATGTATGTAGTCCCTTCTTTTGACCATTTCAATTTTAGTGCTCCCATACCATAGCAGAAGAGAACTTGCCTGATTTGTTCCTACACTAGTCATATGACTTTACATCCATATTTGTCATGTACCTGATAGCACAGCTTAACAAAGGTCACATAAAATTTTTTGCAATTTTATGTTCATATGCATGTGATAGTAATTTCAGAATATTTCTCTGGAAAACAAGACTTATTCAGGTCATTACATGTACTTCAGTTTCATGACAAAAAGCGAAATACATAAGAATATTGGCCCATATATGATATTAATTGGTTTTCAAGGATTAATGGTAATTCTGCTTTTCAGTCTGATTATGGTGTAAGTAACTTGAAATAACATCCATTGAAACATACATGCATGCCTTCCAATGTTAAAGGCACAATTGATCCAGCCACTAGTGTAAGTTTTGAAACTTTTGAGTTACTAGACAGAACTGTCCATGGACAAATTAGGATTGCATTAATAATCAGTAGTGTTGTCTCCATCAAAATTTTGGTAACTACACTAATCAAAGGAGAGAGAAATGTATTCATAGAGGTGAAATTTAAAATGGTAAGACAAGTCTAGATTTTGATTTACACACTGAAGTTTGTAAGAGGTATGCAATTTCTGGGATCCCTGTTATGAAAATGCTTTCAGAGATTATGGTTGATCAAAAGGGAAAGCTAAACTACTGTAGGATAAAGTAAGGGAACATGAAAAATGTCAAAGGACTCTTAGAACTCGGAAAGCTGAAGAACACTGTGAAGGAAGGTGACTGCAGAATCATTGCGATAAGAAAAACTTGGCATGTATGATTTACATAGGAGTGTGAGTGATAAACAGAGCAAGTAAAATATGTGTAAGGAATCAGAGAAGATAAGGTAATAGATGAAGAAGAGAACTTCTAAGAAACTAGACTATGGATATGCCAAATGCAGTTCTGTAGATCAAAGAACGAGAGAATTTGTAAATAAGGTCAGGACATAAGTAGACATCTTGGAAAGAATACATTCAACATGGTTTATCCAGGATGTACTAAACCGGGCTAGGAAGCTTTCCAACAGTGAGGAACTTGGAGGGCCATTCACCAAAGCTGATAGATTAATGGAGTGAGAGGGAAGCAAACACTACAGTCAGAAGGCATAAACCCAAAACACACAAAAAGAAGTAAGAGAACCCCATTCTCATGGAAAGACAAGTTCTTTGAGTGTAAGCAACAGAAATTTCCTGTTGCATCGTGAAACTGAGCATGAGGGAATCAGAGGGGCTGGTACTTCACCCATACTAAATCTTTCCCTGAAATTTGGAAATTGAAAAGAAAATCAGGAATGATGCACGTTGTAGTAAGTGTTCTTGTAATGCTTAAGTTTGACTTGATGGCTAAATTGTAAATCAGAAGAAAATGATAGTGTATTATAGTGGAAATTATTCAAAGCCAGACAGTTTCTTTGAAAACGTTATTTGGATGCCTGACAGTTGGATGGCTGCATTAACTGTGATCCATTGTCAAAAGGAAGGGGGAATGAATATGGAATTAACGAGAGTATAGGAATAAATCATCATGGTTGGCAAGGTGTATGGTAGGGTAGTGACTGATCACATTAAATAGATTAGTCGTTCCTATGCTGGTGAAGAACAAGGAGAGTTTAGTTAGGGTAATGGGTGTTTCGATTAAACATTTACTTTTCATTCTGAAGAGGCAAATAATAAATTGGTTAGGAAAGTACTGTGGTAGGTTTTGACTTAATGTGGTATTCATAGAAGACTTTTGAATGCTATTTGTGTTTTTAATGGAAGAAGTGTGTGTGTGAAAGTAACTGGTTGAGTGATCCGAGTTAGTGATAATGCATCAAAGATGTGTAATGTCACTATGGTTAGATAAAGACACGGTGAAGGTCAGTGGTCTAAGAGATTGCTGCAACTAGTTTTATAAGAAAAATGAAAACCTTGCTAAGAAATTTATGACGAGTGCCATTACATTGTTTAAGCGAGTCATAATTAAAGTGATGGGCAAACTTGTCTCCAAGATGTGCTGAAATTTGATCCATATTCTTTGAAAAAAGTAACACCAAAATTGATATTTAGCCAATGAGACCAAAATAGTTTAGCAGATATTCACAAAATGACAGGTGTAGCACCATTGCACAAAGGAGGATCCAAGTTGGTACCAAAGTGTTATTAACCAGTGTAATTGAGGGTTTTGAAGGAGCTATGAAAAGACACGTGGGAACACTTGATCAGAAACATTTATATATATATCGTGTCTAACATGGATTTTTGCTAGGTAAAAGTGCATAGACTTACCCTCTTGTACACTGACTAGGCATTTATGAAACTCCAGGGCAAGGAAGAAGAAAGGATGCTCTTTCTTCACTGCCATAGCATGTGGAATAGTACCCAACAAAATTTCACGGGAGGGAATATTGAAACAAAATATTGAAGGTAGAATGGAAAGCTCTATCTGAAATTTCAAAATAATAGCAAGCAAATCTGTAGCTTAAGAGGAGGATGTTCTATCCGAGATGCTAAAGCAACGGTATTGTTTTCAGTAGTTCATAATAAGGATATCATACATGGAAGTGAAAGCAAATAGTCGCTTGTTTATGCAGTTAACACAGTAATGATTTTGGTGATAGATTCGGAAGACAGTGTGAAATACCTTGGATAGTTTATATGACTGGGCAGAAGAGATCTTGATGGACTTCAAGAAAAATTTGAATAGAGAGGTTTTGCAACTGTTCACACTATGTCATTGACACCATACAAAGGCCCAACAGGGAAAGAGGCAAAAGTTTAAGCATATTTAGAGATGAGTGATCGCGTACTAGGAACTTAAATGTAAAGAGTGCGTTCATAAGGTATTAGCATCGAATCAAGCTGTAAGTGGCATGATAATGAGATTTTCCTCTGTGAATGACAGAAGCCTTGCATGTGGGAAGAAACAAAGATGCAGAACAAGAATAGGTGAATGGTCAGGAAGAAGATTGAGAAAGTCTGAAATGTTCTTGGTGAGATTAGATTTGTCCAGAGTGAGTACTGAAAGCTTTTAGAGAAAACTGGGTGATTGGCTGATGAGAGTAGAGTACCAGATCACCCAAGAGCTGACCATTATCGATAGTGTGGTGGCAGACAAAGCATTGTAGATAAAGTAAGGCACACAGTGGGTGCTATGCTCAAGCCCTGTCTCAGGCATAATTGAATCATAGATATTCATAGGTACATTTATTTTCAGCCTAACTTCCAGCTTATCTCTCTCCCCTTTCTGTTACTAGTTGCCTCCCTTTCTTTCCTCTGCAGCTCTTTTTCATCCTCCACCCACCTCCTTCCCTTAGTTCACTTCCTCCCTTCATCCCTCTGTAATGAGTGATCTACCATACATCTTTCTGAGGCTGTTTACGAAGCAATGGCCAGTTTAGTGAGAACAGGTCCAACTTGCCTCTTGATTTTGCTCTCTTGCTTGTTAGTTGTGTGTCTTTCTAAGCATGTTAATGCTCTAATTTGTCCCTCCTGAGGTCAGCTTCTGTATGAATCCAAACTTGCATGCACTTTGCTTAATACTTGAAACCAATTAATAACTGAAGTTTCCTGTCTGCATTCTGATAATGGAGTGTCCCTAGGTGGTGTGTTCATGATGGCTGTAAACCTGTGAAAGTATCCTTTGACGTATGCTTTCAGTGCACCTGCTAATTGCAGATCATTCATAGGACAGTAACCAACAGCTTGGTAAACACAGTTTTCACAAAGCTGCTGTAGCGTAAAAGGTAGTTAGCTGCAGAATTTTTTTTCTCTCTCATTTAGGAATACACTTAACCCCATTCCAACGGACCAAATAGAGCGGAGGTTGCTCTGCTAGAAAGCCAAATTTTGTTACATCCTGAATTTTTCCAAGGAACACTTATAAATGAAAGTGTAAAGGAAATCTTTATCCCTTTAAGGTTGGAAGTGTTCAGGGAGCAGCAAAGACTTTCAATATGAAGGAAATAGCTCCAGGGTCACCTAAATCACTGGATTGGAAACATGGCCTGTTTGAGATGCAAACTACTGGCCTCGTGTGTTGATACTGTCATATTCAGCTTTTCAGCAGTGCTGAGGTGTTTTGTTTTTTAGTATTCGCAACACTGATAGCACTGTCATCTGCCATGGTTTGATACAAGATGTTAGGTCTTAGTGCTATAAAGATATAGTTGTTTGATAGCATAGGCACCAAGCAAGCACATCTCATATTAGCTGGCATTGATCAAACTACTTCTCGTTTCTTTTTTAAAGTTTAAATTATCTTTTTAGGTGTAAAGGCAGAAAAGATAATATTACACCTTTAAATTATTTTAAATTTATGTAAAACTATGTATATATATAATGATAGAATGTTGTAAAAAAGTGATGTGAAAAATGCACGAAGTTGGTGCTCAACAAGGTGTCGCACATCCAGCATTTTGGACCAAGGTCAGGAGCCAAACAATATTCCATTACATCCCAAACTTGGTACATTGGGTCCTTAACCAAACAAAATGCGGTGTAATGGACTTTTTATGGAAATTTCAAATCCCTGATACTGGAAACAGTTTTGGAGCTGCAGAGCTAGAAAGAACTGGTAACACCAGGACTGTTTCTTAGAAAGATTTTCTGGGATGGTTATGAATGAATCTAAAAAAAAAAGTGCTGAGGTCACTATGAATAAATAACTACCATTTTCTTTATTCCAAAGCTAAGCAGTTGTATCATTGCAGGTAAAAGGGTACAAGATGTCTGGAGATATCAGTCTGGCATGTCCCACACTGGCAAAGATGTTGTTGCATGCAGCCCGTTATCCCCAGTTAGCCGTAAGTGGTGTCGTGCTGGCTCAGGCAAGGGGGGGAGACAACCCCTCCAATACCATCACATTGATTGATGCTGTGCCACTCTTCCACTTACAACTCAGCTTAGCTCCAATGCTTGAGGTGGCACTCACTCAGGTAACTCGGTACCTTAATTAATACCCTTATCTTTTAGAGCCAATTCAGAGAGAAGATACAGGAATACTTGTGTCATTTGTTACAATTTCTCTGTAGCCACTCAGAATGGGGAATGTCAGCTTCTACTGAATTTTGTATATTTTACCTTTATGATAATGATGTATCCTCTGGAATGAATCATAGGTAAGAGAGTTTTGTGGGAACCTGCAGACAGTAGATGACTCCACTGAATGTTTTTAAAAGTTACAGAATATCAACAAAAACTGACTCCTTTACTTCCTCTTCTTTCGTCCTCTTTGATTACCCTGTTAACTGATTTGCGTGTCTAAAGCAAGTTTGTATGTGCCGATATCTAAATGCATTGACTGCATTGTTGGAATTATGCTGAATTGCCTACTACACATGGGAATTAGTGTATAGATAACAATGATGCATCGTCACACTTTATGGATTGTTTCTGACTAGGGGATGTGGCTGAATTCCCGAACACTGTAGGAGTCCCATAGAAGGGATTATGGTGTTTCAAGGTTCAAGATATGTGCAGCCTTACTCATTAGTTGAAGGCAATCCACCATAACTAAAATTCATCATAACAGAATGACGTTGAGTAGTATTGTGATCAAGTATATGTTCAGTATTTCTGTATACAGCACAAAGTATTGATAACTTAGCATGTGGTTATCAATGAGTGTATTGCATATGTTTATCACTAACCTCTACCAATACCTGTTCATTTCTTCAGTTTATTAGTTATTGATATTGATATACTGTGGCATTAGTTTTATTGATGTTTTTTGGCATCAGTATTGTTTCACTGGATTATTTTTACATTAGTCTGGGATTTCTCGACAGGAAAATTCTTGTGGGGGAGATTCTGTATAAACTAACCTTTTTTTCAATGAAAGTAGGGTAATGGGATGATAACTGATTAACTGAAATATGTAATGTAATACAAATTGACTTTAGGAGGAAAGGTACCTTACCCCCAACATATTCCATTATCCTGGTGGTGTACTTTATTTTCTGATATTAAATGTTTAGAGAATACTTGGCCTTTGATGTTGAATGCTTAGAGAACACTGTGCCTTCAGTTCTAGTTTAACCTTGGCTGTTCTTTCTTCCAGATTGAACAGCGATATAAATCTGAGGGATTGGTGATAGCCGGATACTACCAGGCAAATGAGCATATCAGAGATAATGTGTAAGTAGGAAATATTTGCCTGTATAAATGATTGACATATTTGCCCATGCCATTTCAGCTAACATAAAAAAAAGAAAAAAGAATTATTGTTCCATTGTAATCTCATGACTCTTTTTGCTAGCAGCATTTCACAAGACTTTATATGAAAATCTTCACCAGCTTTACTTAAATACTGTACATGAAATTTGTTTTATGCTTATGAATTTTTTCACAAGACTATTTGAAAATCTTCCAGCTTTACTTAAATACTGTACATGAAATTTGTTTTATGCTTATGAATTATGTATAAAAAAAAAAGTAGTAAAAACATTTATCTTGTACTTTCAGACCCGACTTTGTTGCCTTGAAAATAGCCGAGAAGATTGCAGAGAACAATAGTGATGCGTGTTTGATTATGGTATGAAAATATGTTATTGGTACTAGAGAAAAGGTCACAGTGTAAGGTGTAGGAACAGTAATTTCAGTGAGTGTTGATAAAGATTCATTAGGTTAATAGTGCTCTGAAATTTCATGCACAAAGTTAATACACATATTTGGTTTTTACAAAGTGTAATAGCATTGATTTGTCTCCTTATCTGTTTGTTCTTTTGATTAACTTCTTGCCCCTCTATATGGGCTGAACCAGTTGTACATAGGCATACACCCTTTGTGGGAATTAATTTTACCAAATTGGGGCTCCAAACCCCACAGGTAGGTAAAGGGCAGAAACCCCTTGCTTTCTAAGAGTTACCATGAATAATACCACAGAGCTTTTAAGTGCTCTGGTGTTAATAGTAAGTTTGAATTTGATATTCAAAAGGTTTTCTTTTGGGAAACGAGTTATATTCATGATGTGGTGAGGCATTGGGAGTGGATGGGATCGCAGTTGGATTTCTGGGAAAAGGGAATGAAGTTGTCGATGATTGCTTAATGATGCCGCTCAACAAATGTTGAGGATGGAAAAGTTCATGTATAATGTTCATGTAATAAAGTCAAGAGGGATAAGAATGTGTGTTCAGATTATAGATGTATAAGTTCATTAAGTATACTTTGTAGTGTGGATGGAGATGTGTAATATGTAGTGGTTGGTGTCACACAAAGCATCTTACAAGGGGAAACACTGTAGTTGCAGGAAAGTTAGTAGGTGTGCGGACCAGGTATTTGCTTTGTGGAGTGTTTAAGAAATAGTTGGAGAATAACCTGTGTGTCACATTTGTGAGTATGTGTAGATAAAGCACATGATAATTGAAAGAAATGCATAGATAAAGCACATGATAATTGACAGAAATGCTCTGTTGAAGATGCTGTGCATATATGTGGTAAATGGGAAGTTAATATTTACAATGAAAATTTTTTTAATCTGGAGAGTGAAGCACATGGAGCAGGAAGAAAAGTGGCCCATATATGAAGGAATAGAGTAGCCTTTGTTTCCCTTTTAAGGACCCTGTGTACATTGAACATCAGTCATCCTTGCTTTACTGTAGGAAGAAAGTTAAATTATGAACTATACTCAAATATTGTTTATTAATTTTATACATTTTCAGGTTGACAACAAAAGATTGTGTTTGAATCTTCAGTCAGCTCCTGTTATTGTTTCGCAGTTAACTTCAGAAGGAAAGTGGAAAAGCAAAGAGAAGGCCAGGTGAGTATTATTGCTCATCTTTTTCATTATTAACCTAGAATTTTTTTCTTTATGAATGTGCAATACATTTCTTACTGCCCACACCAATGGAACTTTGGTAACTAATTCTCACATCTGATAAGGGGATAGGGGAGAAAGAATACCTCCCACGCATTCCCACATGTCGTAAAAGGGGACTAAAGGGGACGGGAGCAGGGGGCTGGAAACCCTCCCCTCCTTGTATAACTTTCTAAAAGGGGGAAACAGAAGGAGGAGTCACGCGGGGAGTGCTCATCCTCCTCGAAGGCTCAGATTGGGGTGTCTAAATGTGTGT
>JAUUDY010096394.1:0-14292 GCA_032361765.1 Panulirus inflatus
ATAGTCAATCGGGTTTTCACCAATTGTCATCTTAGATGGTCCGCTCCTACCGTCACCAATTCGTTTATTGAATGCTGTTAAGAATAGTTTGCATTTCACAATATGTTTTGGTATGTACAAGAATATCATCAGCATAACTAATAGTGATATTTCTGAAACACTGGATCGATTTCAGTAATGCATTGATTACTACACTGAACAAAGTGGAGCTAAGTACTCCACCTTGAGGAGTGCCTCGTAGTTTGTCTTTAACTTCATTTTTTTAGCACTGAAACAATATAGCAGACTTTTTATTAGAGAGATAGCCGAGATGCCAGTGCAAAAGCCGACCACCTATAACCATTTTTGCTAACTCATGCAAAACAACTTGCCCATTGGCAATACCAAATGCAGATTTTATGTCAAGAAAAGTGGTGTACTTATGCCATCTATCCTCTTGAACTGTTAGGAAAGTAGTGTTACAGTTGTGGACATTTTTGCCATGTGTAAAACTAGTAATATCAAGTGACAAAGGTTCGTTGATTCTGTGTACTAATCTGCTGAACACCATCCTATCAAAACTTTTGCATAGGCAATTCTTCAGAAAGATGAGGCGAAATTCATTAGGTTGATTATATTTAAGCATAGGTACAATTAGGCTGTTGGTCCCTGAGGAGGGTAGATGATCCGTGGCACAACTCATATCATACAGTTTTGATAATGGATTACCAGGTATACGTCTTAAAGGTCTAAAGATGTCACAAGTGATACCATCCTCCACAGGAGCAGTCCTCCTGCCCCTGGTTAGAGCTGCATCAAGTTCACATTCAGTGAATGGCGCATCACATTCATCGTCTTGCTTGTTTAACATGAATTGGGTAAAATCTCTTTCTTTGGATTTATTGTAAAAAAACATACCAGGTCCCAGGTGGCAAGATGCTATAACTAAAAGACTGAAACAATTTCGTGATTACTTTGTTAGCCTTTTGCAGCACGTTGGGATGAGATACTTATTTGTTTTTCTTTCCAATGATTCCATTGATACCCTTCCAGGCTTGGCTTAAAGGAGTGTGTTGATTTAGTCCATTGACAAACTGTTCCCAGTCATTCTGTCAGAGTTCAGTCATTCGTTCCCTGGCTGCTGCAAGAGATACTTGAAATAGTTTAAGCATTTTCGGTGTTCGAAGTTGTCTATAACCTTTACCTATTGCCTAACTATAAATCTGAACTGCGTCAGCTTGGGGTCATTATAGTGCTGATATGGCCTCTTGTGTGGTGCGATCTTTCCATTCTCTGAAGTTAGCTCACTCTGCTTAAAACTGTTGTATATACAAGTATTAACATTAACATTAGAAGCTTGGATACTTATGATTTTATGATCTTTGTACCAGCCAGATATATAGTCGATGATTCTATTTTGAAGTTCTTGTTTCGCTATTTATCTTTTTCCATTCAGTATGACACCAAGTAAGTTGACATTTGCTATATGTATTGTAACCGTTATTGTTGAGTGTTCAGACATCAGACCAATAACAGTATCATAATTGTGAGTTGTGTATGACAAGTTAAAGTTTATACGCTGTCCATGGGTGTTTATTAGTTGATTCTCACTGATGATTTGAAAATCAATGATGCAAGTCTTCCGTTGGATAGCTAAAGCAGTTAATACCAGAAGTAATCTAGGCCTACGTGTCTGTTGGCTGGAGATCACAGAACTCCCCAGAGGAACACCAAACCCACCTGTCTATTGACTGGACAAGCATGGAACTGGCTACACCCACCTACCTACAGCTGGAACGTTACCTCCTCAACTCCAAAGAAAAATCTAAATGGGACAAAGTGAATGTCTTGCATACACATGTTCGTCTCATATGCGGAACTCGCTATTACTACTCTGCTGGAATGGCTGTACAGGGATAATGATAGCAGCTCGACAGGACCTGGTTGCCCTGCCTGAGAGATTTCTGGATTCTAATCTACACATCACCGTTGAAAGTATTACTAAAGTTCCAAAGTTCTATTAATGACAGAAACTCTATAGACGCACAGAGGAATAGTCAACCGGTTGTCTGCGTTGACCTGCCTCGCCTTAGTTTAACATTATACTGAACAGTCAACCACGTCTTCCTTGGACATCAATTTATCAATTTAGCATAGTTTCCTTTGAATAAACTGGACATCGAGCAAACACTGCCAGGCTCGCCTCAGCTGGACATGAAGCAAACACTGCTAGGCTCGCCTCAGCTGGACATCAAGCAAACACTGCCAGGCTCGACTCAACTGGACATCAAGCAAACACTGCCGGGCTCGCCTCAGCTGGACATCAAGCAAACATTGCCAGGCTCGCCTCAGCTGGACATCATGCAAACACTGCCGGGCTCGCCTCAACCGGACATCAAGCAAACACTGCCAGGCTCGCCTCAGCTGGACATCAAGCAAACACTACCGGGCTCGCCTCAACTGGACATCAAGCAAACACTGCCAGGCTCGCCTCAGCTGGACATCAAGCAAACACTGCCGGGCTCGCCTCAACTGGACATCGAGCAAACACTGCTGCTCTGGCCTAAGCTGGTCATCAAGCAAACGATGCTGAGCTTGCCTCAGCTGGACATCAAGTTACCATAACCATCTTTTACACTTTCCTTCGATGATGGAACGAGAGGGAACGAGGTGGTATGAAAGCAATTGCACATTTGTATCATACAGGGAGGGAGATTTGCGCTAGCGGGGTCCCTGTGTTTTAAACTTTATCATACTATAGCTTTTTAAACTACTCTATGCCCCGCACATGTGTCATTTCTTCATTCAATTTACTTTATCCGCCGCTCTTACACGACAGAGTATGTACTTTACATATTCTCTGACAAGTTACTTGCCTAATATCATATTATGGTCTCTGGTTATTCCATCTTTGTATCTTTCGAAGAACTGTTTACTGTTAACTTCATCAAACTGGTATAAAAACTTGAAGACTATGGTCAAGTCAGCGCTTTCTTCCATGGTGGGAAAATCTATGACTTGTGCCATTCGTGTTGCCTTCCTATGTACCGTCTTTGTCAGGTCTTAGTACTTCTTTTAGTACAATGACCAAACTTGAGTAGGATATTCTAGTTTTGGTCTGATTTATGACCTGAACATTTTAATTATGATTTACTGATCTGTGCATCTGAATGCGATACTAATACTTGCCAGCAGGTAGTATGTCACCCTTACGATTCTCCTGAGACGAGTCTCTGACCATAGGTAAAGTACATAGTCGATTCCCAACTCTGTCACACACAGTGTACTGCAGCTTCTCTCCTGCCAGATGATATTTACATCGAGGCATCTTTGCACTTACCGATGGAATTTCAAGAAAAATGTTTCAGATCAACTCTAGAATTTGCTGATTTCCTCTTTGAGTATATTCAGTCCTCCACACTCAGTGCTCTTTACTCAATAACTTTCACTCTTTCATTACCACTTGACCTCATCATCCGATAACATGTTCAGGTATGAGTCCAGTCCTTCTGCCAAGTCACTTACTTTGATCAAGAAAAACAACGGTCCTAGTAATGAGCCCTACGGACCGTCGCTGGTGACCCCAGACCATTTTCAAGAGGCTTCCATAACATGCGTCCTTTGTTCCATCTATGGAGTCTCCCTCTTATCCCTGCCTCAAGATACAACTTCTATACCAGTTTCTTGTGTGGTACAGGATGATGCTTTCTGATGGTCAAGATACACACAAGCGACCCAGTTTTCTTTAAAGGTCAAATAAAACTCCCTCTTTCTCACAGACGTTTGAGAGGTTTTTCACACATAGCCCGTTTTTACTAAATCCTTGTCTCTCACTTAAGTTGTTTCTCTTTTGTAAGTAGATCTCAACTTGCCTTCTGATTAGCGTTTCCATTGTTTGACAGACCAGACTCTTTAGAGAGATTAGTCTGTAGGTCAGTGCACTATCCCAGTCACCTTTCATGAATATGGATACGAAAGTTGCCCTCTTCCACTCCCTTAGTATTTTAATTTTCCCTAGCAACAACTTCAACAACATATTAGCTGGTGTGTCTGCACACCTCACCAGCACATACGTAGCTTGTCAAGTGTGTCTGCACACCTCACCAGTACATAGGTGACTTGTCAAATATGTCTGTACTTCTCACCAGAACATAGGTGGCTTGTCCAGTGAGTCTGCACACTTCACCAATACATAAGTGACTTGTCAAGTGTGTCTGCACATTTCACCAGCACATAGGTGGCTTGTCAAGTGTGTCTACACACCTCACCAGCACATAGGTGGCTTGTCAAGTGTGTCTGCACACCTCACCAGTACATAGGTGGCTTGTCAAGTGTGTCTGCACACCTCACCAGTACATAGGTGGCTTGTCAAGTGTGTCTGTACACCTTTCCAACATCTAAGAAGTAACTTCATCAGGAGCATGCGCTTTTAGTAGTTTGTTTATGTCTTCTGTAGAAATTCCAATAATTTCTAAGACGTCTTCTTCACCCTGTGTCACTCGTGTTGGGTCTAAGACGCCTTCCCTATCCCATCTTATTGGTGTTGGGGCTAAGACGTCTTTCCCGACCCATGTTACTGGTTTGGGGACTAAGATGCTTTAACCATCCCATCTTATTGGTGTTGGGGCTAAGACGCCTTCCCCAACCCATATTACTGGAGTTGAGGATAAGCCATCTAACTGATCTTGGGGCTAACACGTTTTCCTCAACCCATCTTATTGATGTTGGGGCTAAGACATCTTCCCCATTTTATCTTACTGATGCTGGCCTAAGACGTTTTCCCCAACCCATCTTACTGGTGTTGGGGCTAAGATGCCTTCCCAAGTCCATATTACTGGTGCTGATGATAGACGCCTTCGCCATCCCATCTTACTGGTGTTGGGGCTAAGACGTCTTCACATCTCATCTTACTGATGTTGGGGTAAAGCATCCTCTCATCAAATTGCGCTGCTGTTGGGACTAAGAAGTTTTCCCCAACCCATATTACGAGTGTTGGGGCTAAGATGCCTTCCCCATCCTCTTCCCTGTGTCAGTACACCATAGTCCTCGGCCCTGTGTCAGGACACCATGTTCTTCGTCCCTGTGTCAGAACACCATGGTTTCGCCCTTGTGTCAGGACACCATGATCTTCACCCCCGTCTTAGGACATCATGTTCTTCGTCCCTGTGTCATAACACCATAGTTCTTGTTCCTGTGTCAGGATACTATGTTCCTCGTCCCTATGTCAGGACACCATAGTTCCTCGTCCCTGTGTGAGGACACAATAGTTGTCGTCCTTTTGACAGGACATCTTACTCCTCGTCCCTGTATCAGGACACCATGTTCCTCATCCCTGTGTTAGGACACCATGGTCTTCGTCCTTCTGTCAGGACACTATGTTTCTCGTCCTTCTGTCAGGATACTATGCTCTTCGTCTCAGTGTTAGGACACCATAGTCCTCATCCCTATGTCAGGACACCATGTTCTTCGTCCCTGTGTCAGGACGCCATAGTCCTCGACCCTCTGACAGGACACCTTAGTCCTCGACCATGTGTCAGGGCACCATGTTCCTCATCCATGTATCAGGATACCATAGCCCTCGTCCCTGTGTCCGGACACCATGTTCTTCATCCCTCTGTTAGGACAGAAGGACTCTATGTTCTTCGTCCGTGTGTCAGGGCACCACAGTCCTCATCCCTATCTCAGGACACCATAGTCCTCGTCTCTGTGTTAGGACACTATGTTCCTTGTGCCTGTGTCAAGACACCATGTTCCTCGTCCCTGTGTCAGGACACCATGTTCCTCGTTCCTAAGTCAAGTCACCATAGTCCAAGTCCCTTTGTTAGACCACTATGTTATTCGCACCTGTGTCAGGACACCCATAGTCCTCGTCCCTGTGTGAGGACACCATAGTCCTCCTCCATGTGTTAGGACACCATAGACCTTCTCCATGTGTCAGGAAACCATGTTATTCGTCCCTGTGTCAAGACATCATAATCTTTGTCCCTCTGGCACAAGACTATATCCTTCTTCCGTGTGTCAGGACACCATGGTCCTCATCACTGTATTAGGACACCATTCACTCTGTGTCAGGACACCATAGTCCTCGTTCCTGTGTCAGGATACCATGTTCTTCGTACCTGTGTTAGGATACCATAGTCCTCTTCCTTTTGTCAGGACACGATAGTCCTCGTCCCTGTGTCTGGACACCATAGTCCTCATACTTGTGTCAGGACACCATGCTCTTCATCAATTTGTCAGGACACCATAGTTTTCGTCCCTCCGCAGGACACCTCAGTAATCTACCCTGTGTCAGGACACTATGTTGATCTTCCCTCTACCAGGACACCATCGTCCTCGTTCCTGTGTCAGAACACCTTAGTACTTGTCCCAGTGTCAGGACACCATGTTCCTCGTCCCTTTGTCAGGACACCATACTCATTGTCTCTGTGTCAGGACACCATACTCATTGTCTCTGTGTCAGGACGCTATGTTTCTTATCCCTGAGTCAGGACACTATGCTCTTCGTCTGTCAGGACACCATACTCATTGTCTCTGTGTCAGGACGCTATGTTTCTTGTCCCTGAGTCAGGACACTATGCTCCTCGTCCCTGTGTCAGGACGCCATGTTCCTCATCCCTGCGTCAGGACACCAACTTCCTCGTCCCTGCGTCAGGACAACATACTCTTCGTCCCTGCATAAGGACATTCTGTTCCTAGTTCCTGTGTCAGGACACTATAGCCCTCGTCCCTATGTCAGGATATCATAGACGTCCCCCCTGTGTCAGGACATTATAGTCCTTGTCCCTGTGTCAGGACGCCGTACTGTTTGTCCCAAAGTCAGGACACTATGTTCCTCTTCACTGTGTCAGGACACTGTTTTCCTTGTACCTGTGTCAGGACACCATAGTTCTTGTTTCTTTGTCAGGACACCGTGTTCCTCGTCCCTATTTCAGGACACCATGTTCCTCGTCCCTGTTTCAGGACACCATGTTGTTCGTCACTGAGTTAGGACATCATAGTCCTCGTCCCTATCTCAGGAAACTACGTTCTTTGTCTCTGTCGTTACACTATGTTCCTCGTCCCTGTTTCAGGACACCATAGTCCTCGGCCGTGTGTCAGGACACCGTGTTCATGGTCCCATTGTCAGGACACCATAGTCCTTGTCTCTGTGTCAGGAAACCATGGTCCTCGTCCCTACCTCAGGACACCGTGTTCCTCATCACTATGTCAAAACACCACAGTCCTCGTCCCTGTGTCAGGTCACTATGTTCCTCTTCCCCGTTTCGGGTCACTATGTTCCTCGTCCCCGTGTCTGGAAACTATGTTTCTCGTCAGTGTTAGGACAGCATATTCCTCGTCCCCGTGTCAGGACACCATGTTCTTCGTCACTTTGTCAGTACACCATAGTTCTTGTCCCTATGTCGGAACCCTATGTTCCTCGCCTCTGTGTCAGGACGTTATGTTCCTCGCCCCTGTGTCAGGACTCATGTTCTTCGTCCCAGCGACATAATACCATAGCCCTCGTCCCTGTGTCACGACATAATGTTTCTCGTCCATGTGTTAGGACAAAATATTCTTCTCTCTATCAGGATCCCATAATCCTTGTCCCTGTGTCAGACACTATGATTTTCATCCCTGCGTCACGACACCTTAGTCCTCGTCCTTGTACAGACAATCTGTTCCTCGTCCCTCTGTCAGGACATCATAGCTCTCGTCCCTGTGTCAAGACACAATATTCTTCGTGTCTATGTCAGGACACCTTGTTCCTCGTCCCAGTGTCAGGACACCTTGTTTCTCGTCCCTATGTCGGCACACCATGTTCCTCGTCCCTGTGTCAGGACACCATGTTCTTCGTCCCTGTATCAGGACACAATAGTCCTCGTCCCTGTGTCAAGACACCATATTCCTCGTCCCTTTGTAGGACATTATGTTCCTCATCCATGTGTATACCTTGTATAGTTTGATCTAGATCGAGTCTAGAACAACGAGTGTATATCTTATATATCTTGTATAGCTTGATCTAGATCAGATCTAGAACCACGGACGTATTTCTTGCATAACTTGAGATAGATCAAATCTAGAACCACGGATATATACTCTGTATACCTTGTATAGCTTGATCTAGATCAGATCTAGAACCACGAGTGCATATCTTGTATAGTTTGTATAACGTGATCTAGATCAGATCTAGAACAACGGGTGTATACCTTGTATTATTTAATGTGGGTCAGATCTAGAACCACGACTGTATGCCTTGTATAACTTGATCTCCATCAGATCTAGAACAACAGGTGTATACTTTGTATAACTTGATCTAGATCAAATCTAGAACCACGGGTGTATGGATTGTATAACGATCTAGATCAGATCTAGAACCACGGGTGTATGCATTGTATGACGATCTAGATTAGATCTAGAACCACGAGTGTATATCTTGTATGCCTTGTATAACTTGATGTAGATCAAATCTAGAACCACGACTGTATGCCTTGTATAACTTGGTCTACATCAGATATAGAATCACGGGTGTATATATTGTATAACTTGATCTAGATCAGATCTAGAAACACGGGTGTATACTCCGTATACCTTGCTATAAAAGGTAGTAATGACCTTGGACTGAGGCATAAAGAAAATAGGAAAATTAGATCCATGGAAGATATATCCGAGGAAATCATGTCCTTGGCAGATTAATTTCCTGTAGTTAGATCGTATACACCACCAGTTTTCAGGCGCCAGATCTTATCTCTCATAATTCACAAACACAACACTGACAATTGTACGTCTTGCTAGATTTACACACGTAAAAAATGACTCCGGTTCACGACCATCAGGTCTTTGATTACATTCCTCGGGAGTGTGATAATTTGAATTCTCATTTTTATAAGCAAACTGGTTTTAAAAGAGAAGGTAAAAGGTCGTCGTTAAAGCTATCATCAATTCTTACAAAACACTTGGCATTATATGCCAGTGACCTCTGGAGGATGACGGTGCGATCCTGAAGGGTTAAGTCGGAGGCGAAGCCACCATATCTAAAGGGCAGTACTGCCGTCCTTAAGGGTCGTCCTGTTGTGCTAAAGGGTCATACCGCCGTGCTTAAGAATCATGCTAGCGTCCTAAAGGGGATGAACAGGACACTGATAACAACCCAGTCATGTAGTAGGGGAGCAATCCATGAAACCTGAAGCCCACCACACACTCCTGCCCTTCATCTGGGCCACAAAGATAGCAAAAGAGGTGTTATCCTGGCCCTCCGCCCGGCCGAGTGAGGTGCCACCCTGATATTTCCACCAAGCCGAGTACGGTGCCATCCAGGCCCTTCCGCCCGGCCAAATTGGCCACACGCCTCCTTTACCCCAGCCGAGTAAGGTGCCATCCAGGCCCTTCCGCCCGGCCAAATTGGCCACACACCTCCTTTACCCCAGCCGAGTGGGCCACACACCTCCTTCAACCTCGGCCAAGTGGGCCACACACTTCCCTCATCCGCGGCTGAGTGGGCCTCACACCTCCCTCAACCCGGCCAGCCAAGCTACACACCTCCCTTAGCTTGGTCGAGTGGCCCACATGCCTCCCTCAACTGCGGCCAAGTGGGCCACACACCTCCCTCATCTCCGACCGAGTGGACCACATGCCTCCCTCATCTTCGGCCAAGTGGGTCACTCACCTCCCTCATCACCGGCCGAGTGGAACACATGTCTCCCTCACTTCCGGCTGAGTGAGCCACATGCTTCCCTCAGCCCAGACGAGAGAGTCACACAAAAAACTTGCTCTGTAAACCTGGAAAGAAAGCAAGGCCTCAGAAAATGAGGTCTTAAAAGAGAAATGTCTCAATTTTGTCGTCCTGATTAAATTCAGGAGGTGAGCGCTTGATAAAGATTTAGTAGAGACACTCTTGCTTAATGGCAAGGGAAAAAAATTAGTTGATAAAGATTTAGAGAAATTTGTTGTCATGCTTGGCATGCTTATGTATGCCAGTGGTGGCCACGTTGCAGGGCTCACCCTGACCAGGGAACATTAAGTCTACTTTGTTATTTTCTTGTTAATAATGATAGTCAGATTTATAAAATAAATTCATGCAAGTTACCAAAGAACATAAATCCATATGACAGTGAGAGGTGTCTTTTGCTCCTTGGAGGACATGCACCTACATGCATTGAAGAACCAGTTATTAATCAATACAGTTTGATGTCCTAATGACAGAAGCGTAATGCTGAGTATAACAAATGATCATGGCATTGTAGCAGTGCTATGGCTCTTGCGGCACTAGTGAAGGGGGTCTGGTTCCTTCATCTGCCGCCAGGATTGTCGCTATAGTTTACCGTTATCTACTGACGACGAAGGAAATCCTATGTTGAAAGAGATGACACATCTCAAACCAAGGTTATCATTCCAACAAGATAACTTTAACATATCATCGAAACTGACAACACTTAAATGTGCTTACAAGCCAGCTAGTGCCAGAGGTCCACAGGCGTTTCAGCCCCGGAGGAAGACAAGTCTAGCGGAGTTAGAGGACTCCTCCTTCTCGCCTATCTTGAGTTGTAACGCCCCTTGGAAAACTCTGCTTACCCCAGCGCCCCCTAGGCACCTCATCTTACCCCAGCATCCCTTGGGCACCTCAGCCAACTTACCCTAACATCCCCAGGGAACCTAAATGATTCCCATTCACGTTAGTTCACCTGCCAAACCGCATGACAGTACCAACCGTTGTACTGCACTCACCTCTCTAACGGCTGCAAGCTGAAACGTCTTTGATACAGAACTCTGACTCCCATCCCTAAAGTCGTGAAAAACATTCATTTACATAATAACTATTGCTTGCAATAGTGGCTGACGAGACTATCCGCAGGATGTTTCTTCTATAATCACGCACTCTTACACTTACACACCAGCACAAGTGAGACAAACACATTCATTCGATTCTCTGGACATCTACTTGTTTTAGCTAAGGTAAATAGACACTTTATTGCCATTAACTTTTTATTGCCATTTAAGATAATACAGCACATTTCAATAAATATAATGAGGTCGAGGAACATACAGTATTCATATATAAATGAAATCAGTGGACTAAAAGGTCGATGTCAGGGAATTTCAGAAGCGAGGACCAGGGGCACTGGAAAACTCACTGGTTTTTGCCCTCTCGAGCCATGCGTTTCTTCTCTTCCTCAGCGAAAGCGATCTGACGGTGGACAAACTCAGGGATTGGGTGAGGGAATATAGGGCCCACGGGCAGCAGGGAGGACTCAGGATGGTAACCCTTTTCGTTTGCCACAAACTTGACCTCTGCTATAGAGCCGTCTTCCAGGGGGTAGCTAGAGAGGAAGATGTGATTTTGGTAAAAATTATAGAGGGGATTGTATGAGATGAAGAACAGAATATGGGTATGTCTGAATGATTCTGGGAGAAGTTATGATGTATTTGTTAAACGGTACTCACCTCCAGGAGCCAATGCTGTTGGCCCCACCGTCCTCGCCCTGAGAGCCAGAGATGTGCACCTTAATGCCGTTCTCGGCCGCGAAGTCGAAGCTGTGTGCACCGGTCTCGTCTGGGTGATGCTGTTCGCTGTGCACGATAGCGACGCGCGGGCCATCCAGGGGCGTCTCGTCTGCCAAGGCTGCGCCCACCAGCACAAGAACTACCACTGCCTGCAACACAACACAACTACTGAAACCTGTTATACAGAAACTATCACTGCCTGCAACACAACACAACTACTGAAACCTGTTATACAGAAACTACCACTGCCTGCAACACAACACAACTACTGAAACTTGATATACAGAAACTACCACTGCCTGCAACACAACACAACTACTGAAACTTGTTATACAGGAACTACCTCTGCCCGCAACAACAACACAATAGCAGTAACTACCGTTAGTTGTGAGAGAACAACACACCTCAATCTCCAGCCATCATACGCAAGGGTCTCATGAGCGGATCATGCCACCAGGAGTCCCCCAACATAAGCCTCATGTCAGCAGCTAAAAAGAACGTTGATTAACTAGTCGATAAGATCTACACAAGCATGGGTCGAGGATCTACACAAGCATGGGTCGAGAAGATCTACACAAGCATGGGTCGAGGATCTACACAAGCATGGGTCGGGGATCTACACAAGCATGGGTCGGGGATCTACACAAGCATGGGTAGGGGATCTACACAAGCATGAGTCAAGGATCTACACAAGCATGGGTAGAGGATCTACACAAGCATGAGTCAAGGATCTACACAAGCATGGGTCGGGGGTCTACACAAGCATGAGTCGAGGATGAACACGAGAATGGGTTCCTGTAAGGTAAAGCTGAATTTGTCTTGCATCAGAGGGAGGGGGAAGCTGAAGGCCTACTCACCAGCTTCATCTTGCAGCACTGCAGTAATCTCACTATGCCAAGACACCACACCTGCTCTCTTTTATACCCAGACTCCTGAAGGTGTCGGGGTTGGGGCCCTTGGGGGGGTGGGTGACGGTGGAGGGCTGGTGGAGAGGCCTGGGTGAAGATGGAGGGCTGTTGGAGAACCCTGGATGAAGGTGGAGGGCTGGTGGAGAAGCCTGGGTGAAGGTGGAGGGCTGTTGGAGAGGCCTAGAAGAAGGTGGAGAGGCTTGAGTGAAGCTGGAGAGGTAGTGAAGAAATCCGAGTGAAGGTGGTGGATTCGTGGAAGGTTCTGGGTGAAGGTGGTGGAGTGGTGGGCAAGGCTCGGACCGCTGCCACAGTTGATGGTTGCACCCTGGGGGCTGGCCTACCTGGCTAGGCCTACCTAACATGGGGAAGAGAGCACAGGCCGGGGTGGCGGCGGGAGGGCTACAGCCCCTGGGGGACGACGCCCTAGCTATGTATGTTCGGGGAAGCTGGGCGGGTCTGGGGGGGAGGCTGCGAATGTCCAGAGGAGGCCGAGGATGTCCCAGATTGGCTGAAGGGGTCCCAGGGAAGCCAGGCAGTCCTGGGTAAGTTCGGGAGGTTTGGGGAAGGTCCTTGGTATGCTGGGGAGTTTAATGGGAGCTAGGGTTATCCGTGGGAAGCTGAGGAGGTCTTAGAGGCTGGGGAGGCCCCTGGAAAGGTGGGGAGATCCTCAGAGGCTGGGGTATTCCTTGGGATGCTGGGGAAGCCGTTAAAAGACTAGGGTGGTCCTAAGAATGCCGGGGAGGTCCTTGAGGACTTGGGGTGGTCCTATTAGATGCTGGGAAGCCCTTGAGAGGCTGGGGTGGTCCTACGTATACCGTGTGGACGTGCGGATGCTGGGGAGGTCCTTAGAGGACTGGGGAGGTCCTATGGATGCTGGGAAGGTAGGCAGGAGGAGATGCAGTAAGAAGGCCTCCTGGAGGAGGAATATCTGCGGACCAGCGACGTGTGGGACACGTCGCCCTCTCGACAAATTCCTTCCAAGGCAGCAGCAGCAGCGACTGCAGCAGCCTAGCCTCCTTGCCGCCCTGGTACTCCCTGGGCCTCGTGGCCGGGCACCGCCGTCTGGTCCGCTTCTAAATATTCCAGGTAGCACAGCCTCGTCCGCGGCGGCAGGGTCGTCGACTGGCACCATGCACGGGGCGTAAATGCACGCACGACCTCGGCTTTCCGCAAGGAAATACCTCGGAAAGGGGGGAGATGTTGTTATAATGGCGGGGGCCGGACGCCCCTGGAAGGATAGGGGTTGGCGTAGCAAGATCGCCGCCGTCGTCGCGAGATGAGTGGCTCCGTGGCCATGTAAAAGACCCGTGATAAGATACATAAGCGAGGCGTGGGGGTAAAGAACACAACAAAAACCATACCAGAATAAATCGGGCAGGAACGTCCCTCCTGCTCGGCTGCCGCTCGCAGGCACGCCGGCCGCAACCCTCCCTCCGACACGCACCTTAATGGCCTCTACGGCCTCCCGCTATAAGGCGTTCCATCAGACTCCAGCCGCAACGACCAAACAGACTAATTAGCTCTCTCGGGATCCGACGCATAAGAGTTACTTTCGCATGCATTTCACCATGGATTCTAATGGCTAAATATTCTCTAGGAAATAAGTATAGGAAAAGGTTTCAGAATGGTGGAAGACCATAGCAAGCTGACCACATTTGGCCGCCATGTCTAAAAACGCATTGAAGTTGTCGAAGGCTTCAATATGTATTCACACACACACACACACACACACACACCATATACGGTGAAATGTTTCACATGCGTCTCTGCTTCACCAAAACTTGAGAATTTCGAAAATCTTTTATTAATACAAAAAGTTTAAGATGTATATTTATTCAAGTATCAAGGGATAATCTACATATTTAGACGCATCATTTCCGTCATGAAACATATTTTCACGTAAGCAACAAATTTCACACAATAG
>JAUUDY010096615.1:0-14288 GCA_032361765.1 Panulirus inflatus
TACATTTATATTTTTTTCTTATATTTTTTAGTGTATTGAAACAAGAAGTAGGATTAAGGATGAGTGAGTGACGTCTGTCATTGTGGGACATCATCTGACAGCTTTCTGAAGTAAAGAACGAGTCCATTTTATGTATTCGAGATCGTTTATACTTACCCTGATGTTCGTAGATACACTGTTACTGTAACAGTGTAGATGAGGGTGACACTAGCATTGGCATGTGGGAGCGAACCTGCCTCAGTGTAGAGTTGGGTACAACACATGCACGTAGGTGGGTACAACACATGCACGTAGGTGGGTACAACAGGTGGGTACAGGATGGGTTGTGGGACACTAGAGTCTCCCCCATGTAGGGTTAACGCTGACCAGAATGCACTTATTATTACCTAAAGTTTTTCGCTGATTTTTGTGCCGTTTTTGTGCATAGCCAATCAGGATTGGCGTGAAGTACAGCTATGACTTCGTCATAATTCTTTCAAAAGATATTTTGATAGAATTTTGAATTTTGTTAGAATTTTGAATCAGAAATGGGGGAAGGGGTGGCCTTTGTCCTCTTCTTTGTTGTCGTTTTTATGTAATTTTTTTTCTTCATAGGTTGGTAGCTGCAGCAGTGTTATTTACACTGGTCTGTGCTGTTGACAGGAATAATTTCAAAACTTGTCAACAAAGTAGCTTTTGCAGGTAAGCTAAGTGAAGTTTCTCATATATCTTGTTAATGATATGTCTAAAGTTCCCCCAGCAAAGAGCAGTTTTGATATTGTGACAATTACTCTTTATGAACTCATGTGAAGCAAAACCAGCAAGAAAATGTTAGAAAAGCTGGACATATTGGTAGAGGTTGCAGTATTAGTGTAGAGGTACTGTAATGGAAAGCTGTATTCTTTGAAGCAGAAATA
Organism: Panulirus inflatus; assembly: GCA_032361765.1. Lineage (NCBI taxonomy): Eukaryota > Metazoa > Arthropoda > Malacostraca > Decapoda > Palinuridae > Panulirus > Panulirus inflatus. The sequence goes on from JAUUDY010096615.1 coordinate 897, forward strand.
TTCTGATTTGTCTTGATTTATTATGTAACTATTTTGTATTATTATAGCATTACCTCTACAGTATTTTTTTCCCCTTCTCTTCTTGTCCATAGAGCATTATGCAAATACTTGTTGGTAAATTATATTCTGTTAAGGTGTATGGATATTGTTAGACTATTACAAAGAGTTTTAAGACATTTAAATATTGTTAGATTACTATGAACATTTGATTTTTGCTTTTGCAGACGTCACCGTGCCATAAAACCGGGAGAGAGTCCATATGTTCTCCTTACAGACACTTTAAGCATAACTGAAGAGGGAGTTTTTGGAGATATTTTGAATGAGAAAAGCAGAGTGTTTTTTACTCTTGAATTGTACCCTTTGAAAGATGCCACTCTTCGAATAAAGATCAATGAGAAAAATCCTATCAAACAACGTTTTGAAGAACCTTATGCCTTAATTGGTGATGGTCAAACAGAGACGTAAGTGTTGCCCCTCTTTGTTATGGGATATGATTACAGGAAGTGTAGATGCGGTAATGAATGACATTACAAAGTGCATGTCAGGTTTCTGTTGAAGTGAAATTTGTGCATGAGAGCATGGAAAAGTAGTTGTGTAACTGATGACTGGATGAAAACAGCTGTGCCTCTTCATGTGTTCCTGGCAGTACCTTGCTAATGCAGGAAATGGCAATCAAGCATGCATAGTGGAGTATAGAACATTAGTTTCCCTTGGTTAAAAGATGATATGAGTAAGGATGAAGATATGAGAATATGATTAGGAGAAATCTACTTACCTGTCCATCTATGTCTCTGATGCCTGTTCCCTTCAGGAATTTCCACCAAGCGGGTGACAATGGCAAGTGTCCACTTATCCCTCTTATTATGTGCCTTCGTTACATATACCATTCCATGCATTTTTCCCCAAATTCCCTCCCTCCAGTGCTCTTCCTCTCAGTTTCTCCATATCCTAGGTGGTCATCCTCTAGCACCAATCCCTTTAATCATACTGTTATACACCATCCTTGTAAACTTCCCATCTTGCATTCTTTCCACATGCCCAGACCACTTCAGAGTTTTATGCTTTATGGATTCTACCACTCCACAATTCATTTCCAGTGCATTCCCAGCCATACCAAATCTCTCATACAGCCTCTGAATTACTTTCATCCTTTCATCCAGTCATAGCACATGCCCTTCTCAAATAAGTCATTTGTGCAGTCTGGATTCTTGACCTCTAAATCATCTCATGTTCATGTTTCGGCATCATAGGTCATGGTCATGAGTACTATGCTATCACCTTAATCCTTTCTTCATTTCAATGCTTACACCTCAACCCATCATTAGGGCCTCTTGACTCCTCTATCACCTACTCTCTTCCTTATTTCTTCTTCCATATCACCAGACTTACTCAAGATAGCTCCCAATTACTTAAGTTCTGTCACCTCTTCTATTCTTTCTTCCCTTACACACACTGTAAATGATAAAGTGGTGATTTGGCACATGGCATTATAGTTGAAGGTACAAGAAAGGGAGTTGTACTGCTCAGTAGAAGGAAAGTTGTAGAGTGAGTTGCATAGTGAGTGAATTTTTATTTTTGTGATGATGGAATTGAGAATGGAAACATTAGTCATAAGTAATGAATCATTGAAATGTGCTAAGTAAGAAAATTAAGCTGAATTTATAATGTGCCCTTTGGAAGGCCATTTTAACTTTTAATACACCAAATGTAGGTAGAGGATATGCTTGACTGAATTAAGAGGCTAGGTGCACTTGATCTTCTTTGTAAAAGGGATTATAATTCAAAGTAATACTATTCGAAATGCTTTGACTTCATTATTGATTAGTTGATGAATCAGAGAGTTATGTTATATGTAATATCTACAGGTTTGAAGTGATTGATCGTTCAGCAGATGAGTTGACAGTTAAGTTTGGTTCAAGTCGTGCTGTGGTGAAGGCCAAGCCACTAAAGGTGGATATTTATAATGGAGATGAGCTTGTGGTCAGCACCAATGCTCGAGGTCTACTCAAGTTTGAACACTATCGCAACAAGCCTGAAGGGTAAGCCTTTTATTATGTATTGAAGGTTGTATGGATATTCTCAGGTTGATAGAATAAACTTGAATGTCCTTTGTTTTCTTTTGTTATTTCAAAATCTCTTAGAGAAGACTTGAACAACTAAAGGGCTGTCAGTTTTTTTTTTTTTCACAAAGGTCTTAGTCATAGACAGAAGCCTTCAATGAAATAAGGCATTAATCAAAACTGGGAAAATAAAAGAAAAACGTTATTAGATGAACTCAAAATAGAGTAAAAAAATGGGAAAGGAAAGTAAGGAAAAGGGAAGTTTTTTGTGTACTCTGTTTATTTGAAGAATGTATTTTTCTGAAAAGTGATACATTTCAGATTCCATAGAATTGAGATGGATTGCAGAACAAGGGGTGATGATTTACTGAATCTGTTTAGAATGAGTTTTGTAAAATACTGTTTGTATTCTAATGTAACATAGAGTTGGATCCAGTGTTAACAGACATACTTAATTGCTTACCTCCTGTGCCAGTGCTCAGGAATCTGGTCATTTCCATTGGCTGGGACCACAGACCGTAAAGTCTTCTGATATGTTATGTGCATCTATTTGCACAGAGTGCATTTGAGAAGCAAATGCTTGGTGTTTTCTTTATGGTAGTTGCATCATGGACAGTGAAGGGTCTTGGGATATGTTGAAATGGTGTTTGTAGTATTGTAGTGATGGATGCTGTCCAGAGCATAAGTGGGAGAGTGTGACTTGCATTTCGTCTGGTGATTGTGGTTTCTAAGAGGTGTATTTCTGGTAGGTTGGAGTTTAATCCTGAGTTAGGAGGTTGTTTGTTTTATACTTGTCAGGGTGTTTCATTGTGTATTAATTGTGCCAATTTGGAGGTCAGTATTTTGTTAGGGGTGGTAGGATCTGAGTAGATGTTACTAAAGTGTGAGGTAAGGGTAAGCTTTTTATTTCTACTTGGGGTTTGGTGGTTAGTTATAGAGTAATATGGGTGGGATGGGTCTAGTGTGGTTGCATAGCATTGGATACTTAGCTTGTTGAGGCAGGTCTGCATTGGTAGGATCTTTGTTCTGTTGCGAAGATGTCAAGTGTTTTTGGTTACTATATAGCCAGTGATTGTTCTGAGTGCACGGTTTGGTGTGGTTTGCAGTTTTGTTGTATTTGTTAACAGAATTGCATATATATTTGTGTGAAAGTATGACAGTCTTCTGCACTAAAGTAATTCATAATAATCTTGTTCCATTGAGTCATTAAATAAGAGGGACATTTTCCTTAGATGTTTAATTTTCACGGTACCCAGACCATTCTGAGTTTGCAGTCAGTAGTTTCCATAGTTTCATCACTTATAATGCCTTCACCCTGAATGGTTTATTTTAATTTTTTATTTTCATGTTTCCTTTCCTGTCTTAAACAGTGTTCTTAGAGATCACCATCCATTTGGCATGTAAGTTGAAAAATTATCCTCACAGTTTATTTATTTATTTACGTTTTCATGTTAAAGGCTCATGTCTTAGATAGAGGTCCATAATGAAGCTAGGACTTGATTGAAATATAGAAAATGTTAAAGAGGGGAAGATATAAGAAGAGAAGAATAGCATTTTAAGAGTTGTGGGGGACATAGTAATCTGGTTGACTGATTTTTCCCAGCTACCTTTTTCAGTATTCATAGTGGCATGTACCCTTTCAACCTGTACATGTGGGAAATGAAGGAAGTCTCACTTTAGAGCATATCTTTGTGTTTAGATTTTAGCCCAAATTCTTTTAATTACTGAGACCAAGCACTATGAAAGTGATGGTGATTTACAGAGAGTGATTGCAATTGTCAAGTTACTGGCTTGACCATAAGTGATATGCTCTTTGCTCAATGAATTGTATGTTACTGCTAGTATGTGTTTAAATAAAGCTTTTTTTTTTTTGTCTTTCTGATGCCCCCTCTTTAAGGTGAGAGAAGCAGTTGTGTATAGAGAAAAAAAAAATATCTTTTTAACTCTTGGGTAAAAATTGTTTCAAAAGTTCATAACATTTTTACTACCATCATTGGTTCAATTTCATCTTTGCTATGTCTTGTAGCCAAAATTTGTGTGTATAAATGAATTTTCTTTATGAAGATTTTACATAAACTCAAAATGTGAATCCTTTTGAGTGGTATTATGTCACTGTTATTGTTTTTCATGCAGTGTGAGTACAGTATCCTTGGAAGTTAATGAAATTATTTTCCCTTTTATTTACTTTACAGATTTAGCTGAATTGAACTTAAACATTTGTTTTAGTAAGTAATAGCTTTCACAACTGGAATTTCATTCATGAATGTTTTGGTAAATGGTATTATATTTGTAGTGAAGCACATCCTAATGAAGGAGAAGAACATGGAAATGCACATCCTTTGGAAGTTGAGGAGGACACCAATGGACTTTGGGAGGAAACGTTTAAGAGTCATACAGACTCCAAACCTCATGGGCCTGCATCAGTGGGTGTGGATATTTCCTTCATTAACTCAAAACATGTTTATGGCATCCCTGAGCATGCTGATTCTTTCTCCTTGAAAGAAACAACGTGAGTTATGCATATTCCTTGGTTTTGTGATGTGATTTCTCTTTGCTATGCCCAGTAGCAGTGTTGGATGATACAAATAGTACTTATTTTTAAGCTAGACATTTGGATAAAGTCTTTCTCCAGTATATGTGCTTGTTTATATACTGTGATCATTGCCTGATCTCAACAGCTAGATATTGGGATAATGAATAGTATACATTCTTAGATAAAACCTCACTCTCACCCAGTTTAAAACTATTTCCCTAAGTAGAAATATTCCAGTCTTGATGGGCATTTATTATTAATGTGATTAGTTTACAGTGAGCTTATGTATTTCCTTGCCTTCAGTATCTATATAGCAGGAGAAGACTTTTCCAAAATTCAACCTGTTACCATCATCAATACAGCACATGACCTCTTACAGATCAACTGAGCCATACCGCCTCTATAACTTGGATGTTTTTGAATATGAACTCGACAATCCAATGGCTTTATATGGGTCAGTTCCTGTGATGGTGTCTCACACTCCCCATCAGAGTACTGCAGTTTTCTGGCATAATGCTGCAGAGACCTGGGTTGATATAAAGGTATGAAAAAATTTATTTTGAATGTTCATTGTTTTGGGCTGGGATAGTGTTGAGTAAAAAAAAATTGGTGTTTTATTTTAGCAAGCATAGGACTACTAGTATTTTTGAGTTATTAACGTTTACCTTTACATGGTCAAGAAAGTAATAAGTTGAACATGCATATAGCTTTTGGTTGTACATTTTAGGACAAAGAACTATGGTGAGAAGAAATCCTAGAAAGGCACCTGGATGGGTTTTATGAGATGATCAGGCCATGTAGAATGAATGGCAGATGAATTGTTGGTCAAGATGTAAAGTAGCACAATAGAAGGTACAAGGAGGAAAGGTAGACTGCAGGAGAATTGGATATATTTTTTATGAGAACTGATGATGGGCTAGATATAATTCAGATGATTATATAGAGGTTACTTGAAAGGTGGATGCAGTGGAAATGTTTTGTTTGTGTATGGTGATGTTAGTCTCACCTGATGAATACACAAAGTATGCAGAGTGAAAAAGTAAGAAGCACATAAGTATGAAAGTCCATTTCACATGAGTCTTAAATTTGTATGAATAATTTTGGAGGCTGGGCCTATTATTCACTTCATGAGAAATGGGAATGGAGTTCATAAAATTGATGATTTTCTTCTTTGACTTTTATTTTAAAGAAATCAGATTTTTGACATGCACAGTATTATATTCATAAGAAACATATGAATGATTTTTTTATAGTGTTGCACTTTATTGTATACCCTGTATTTTACTTTTGCACTGTATCTCAGAAATGTATTAGCTATAAAGAAATACTTTTCGAATGTTTTGAAATCTTCTCTCCTTTACAACAGAAATTACCAGACAGTAACGTAGTGTCATCTATTGCTGGCTTCTTCTCTGGTGGTGACTCTGATCCTCCTCAAGTGTCAACTCACTGGTTCTCAGAGTCTGGCATAATAGATCTGTTTGTTATGCTTGGTCCTCGTCCAATGGATGTGTTCAGGCAGTATGGAGCTCTCACTGGGAACTACAATCTTCCTCCGGTAATAATTTTCTTTTCTCTAGTGATACATAGGTGAAATAAACTTGGATATTGTGGCTTTCCCTGTGCAGAGAAGAGAAAATGAGATTAGCAGAGGGGTTTGGGAGTTTTAGTTAAGTTTTAATGGATGTCACATCAAGACTATACTATGCTAAGTGTATGATGGATGATAAAGAAATGAATTGTGATGGTAACAGCATAAAGGGGAAAGGCAGATTGTGTAAGTGATAGGTAGAATTGTTGAATGAGCATCAAGAGATTATTTTATCCCAAAGTAACCACAAGGAAGTGTTTGTTTACATTGTAAATCAATGTGGAATGGTGTAGAAATGGGGGAAGCACATGCATATACTACAATTTACAGGTTATGGAACTAGATACTTGATATGAAATACACTGTGGCATGGCATAATTGGACACATTTACACACTGTCACAGGACATTTATATAATGCTAGTGTTGGATATATAAAAGACACTCTTCTGTACACATATGGTATATGTACAAAATTGACATCTATAGTCTAGCTTCTTTGAGAACAGCAGGAGGAATATCTAAAGAGGCAGTGGTTGTAATCCTTATTTCCTCTGCTGTTATTGTAGAATTGTATCTAAGCTAACTGGTAGTATTCATCCCTTCATGTGGTTCATGTTTTCTTTTCCCCATGCAGGCTTGGTTTTGCAAATTTTGTTAATTCATAGATATGATATCTATCTTTTCTTTCATATATGATTGTGTTAGCAAAGCAACTTCAGGAGTAAATAGATGGCTGATCCCTAGAGGAAAATTCTTGCTTGGTTTTTTCCTCAATTCTTTCTTTTAGAGAGAAATGATACAGGAGGGAAGGATTTCTAAACCATCACTTCTACTCCTTTTAGTGTTCTGCAGCAAGCGGGAGATAAATGGGTAGTAGTCTTTCTCCCTCATTCCCAGAGATATCTGGCTCTTATATTTATTTGATGGTACTACCAAAAGCAAAACAGTATAGATCCAAATTAGTTTAAAGAACAGCTTTGTTACTAAAAATAACAAAATTGTATCAATTAGATTTTTTGAATATTACAAATCATGATTTGAAACTTTCCCAAACCAGTGAAGGGTGAAATAGTAACAGAGCTAATAGCATCCACAGACCCTGAAATACATATCAGTGACCTCACATAAGATTTTGTAAGGTTGAGACACCCTTATGAATAAAATACATTCTTAATGAAGACCATTTTTACAGCGGGGCTGAATTCAGCGAGTCGAATCCATCTTAAGTTGAACCATTGAAACCCATGTTATATAGGGGGGGGGGGTTATGTTCCCAATATAACTCCTGTGAATTATCCTGTACTTGAAACAGCTTACCACCCATATGCAGTACCAAAACTTGTCATGATGTAATTCAGATGATTTTTTTTTGAAAACTTGTTGAAAGAGGTCATACTTAATTGGTCCCCACTTTTTGCATTAGTGAGGTGTTCCAAGAACAAACAATGAAAGGCCTTCTTCACTCACATTACATTATACTCTTTTTGTCATGCTTCAGGTTAGTCTGATCACTTTTTGCTGTATGGTTGACAGGTTTTCTTTGAAGAATTTTTATTAACACAAGAATTATCATAAGAAAAGGAAAAATGACCTGGGAGGAAAGTAAATGAGACTGAGAAAATATCTAGGTGAATTTAGGATTTAGTTTCATTCAGGAATGTCATTGGTGGAACATACAAACACTGATGTTTGTGCATCATTTTCATTGTGTCTGTCTGCCTGTTTATTTACATTTTCAACAAGGGCTCCAAATTCCCATGAGAACAAAGGAGAAAAATAAGAGAATCATGAGGATCTGTTTACTGTACAAGTCTTGCATCTGTCTAACTTGTAATGCCTTTGTATAATGAAACTTAAATATGCTTCACATATAATGAAGATTCTATTGGATTGTTATGCATTATAATGTGTGAGAGAGAAATTCTTTTTTTTAACTTGATGACCTGATATAATCTTTTTTAACTGAGGTTTATGTATAAAATAAGGATTACCTTACTCCATGAAAGTAATTGCTTTATAAGATATCAGCTAAAAAGGATTTTAATCTTTTTACAAAGCTGAGGGTACAAAATATTTGACTAATTGTTTTCTTGAATAGAACTTTAGTTTTAGAACTTTAGTGTCTTGAGACTGTCGGGGGCTTAGTCACAGGTCTTGTAGAGTCTTTTGTAATTTTGCTTTTTCAGTTTGAAAGTAGGGAAAATGTCCAGTAATGTAGATGTGTCCTGATAGGGAAACATCACAATTTAATCGTTGTTGACCCAACAGCTGTTCAGCCTAGCATACCACCAGTGCCGCTGGAACTACAATGATGAAGAGGATGTTCGTCAAGTAAATGAGAACTTTGACCATCATGATCTACCAATGGATGTACTCTGGCTTGATATTGAACATACTGATGGGAAAAGGTAAGCTAGTTGAAAACAGAGATAGGCTTTGCTGTGGATTTTGTCCTCATATATTATGTATGTGATTGTTCACCATGGTAGAATGGCACAAGATAAAGACCTTAAAACTTTTGATGTTTGAACTTTATGCATGCTTTCTACAGTAGCCTACTTTCCAACTGTTTCTAAGCATTTGCCATCTTTCCAGACACTAATCAATTCTCCTAAATTAGATAAGCTTCTTTTCTTATTTCTGCTCCATGCCAAACCTTTCATTGCACCTATGATACATTTCTCTTTGTTACTATTTCTTTTTATATTGTTATCCTTTTCATATTGTCTTAGTAATGTTGTCTTAGTAACATGGATGTGCAAAGTTTTACTCAACATGAGTGAATATGCATTAAAAGTATACACATACATGCTCTACCTATCATGTGCAGTATACTGAAACACAGCCACCTATCCACAACCTGGCCCTGCAGACTTTTTCAATATTTTCCTTATATGCTTCACATGCCCTGACAGTATTTTTAGTTGTGCATTCTTTTTATATGTTCTTTTATTTGTAAAGGATTGCTCATCTGTTATGTACACCAAAGAGAAAATCTTATACCATATAAACATCATTATATAGAGATTAAAATGTGTACTACTGGTGGCATGTAAATGTTTACAATGATCATCGACTTATGATGCTTTTGTTCTTGCATTTTAGTGTTTGTAACGATTCCTGTATTTTGTATACTATGATTTGTATATTGTAGGTGGTGTAGAAGTATTACCTGATCATTAAGCATGTGATTAAAGTCCCAATGATGCTAGAATTTTTTATTTTTAGTTCAGTAAACAGTTATTTGTTTGGACTGTTTTAAGTACTGATTTGCTTGGGCTGTTCAAAGTACAGACAGGTTTCTTGTTTGCACTTTGATAGGCCTTTAGCTCAACAAATAGATAAGACTGAGGAGTGGATGGAAGGCTCAAGAGATGGAAGCTTTAAAATGTTATGCATTAAAGGAAGAGGAGACATACAGTGCCAGCACAGGGCAGTGGATAATTTTTGCAGTAAATGAGCTTTATTGGATTGGAGCTGAGAACCCTACTTCTGCAAAATTGATTTCCATGGAAAGCACATATGATGTTAAACAAAAAACCTGTATGCAGTTAATTCACACTTTATTGTAGGGAATGGAATTAAAGATATATAAAGATTGACTTTTCAGCAATGTTGGAATTGTTCCCTAGAGATGTTGTCAGATTTGATAGGAGTGTTGTGTGGAGGATCTAATCAGATTATTAACTTTTTTTTGAAATCTTATTGTCAACTTCCATTCCTTTTCATTCATTATTCACATGCACAGAATTACAATGTAGCATGCCAAACTCATATGCTTCATTTTTTTCATACTTGATCACTGTATCCTTTGTTAGTGAGGTAGTGCCAGGAACAGATGAAGAAAGCCACATCTGCTTACATCTGTTCTCTAGATGTCATGTTTAATGCACCGAAACCACTGCTCTCTGTCCACAGCCAGGCCTCACAGACCTTTCTATGATTTAACCTGGATGCTTCGCATGCCCTGGTTCAGTCCATTGACGGCTCATTATCGCCAGTATACCACATAGCTCCAGTTTACTCTATCCCATGCACGCCTTTCACCTTCCTGCATGTTCAGGCCCCGATTGCCCAAAATCCTTTTCACCCCTTACTTCCATTTCCAACTTAGTCTCCCCATTCTTTATGTTCCCTCCACTTCTGACACATGTATCCTCTTTGTCTTTTGCTATATGTTAAAATTTTTGTTATGAAAGAGTAACTAATAGGACAGATATTTTGCTAAGTAGGCATTCATCGTGCATTTACAAATTAAATTTAACAGATGATTACTGCAAAGGTTGTTGAAAAACTCACCCACAGTTTCCAGTTCTTCACCATGCAAACTCATGTTATGCTGTCTTATTTTTAAAAGTCTAAAATCTTAGTTTAAATGCACTTATTGTACTTTCAGTATTTTCTTCATAAAAAGTCAGAAACAGCCTGCCTCTCCTTCAGCAAACAGAAAAGTATCATCTAGTGAAAATAATCATGATTAACATTTGAGTTTCACAATTACATATCAGTCCATAGCAATTACCCAACCTCCTCCAACCTTAACACTAAATAACAAAGATAACAGTGCACAAGTTTGACTTGCTCCCACCTTTTTCAAGCTGCTTACTTCTATCGCCATTTTTTCCCATACATGCACTTCCTCTATGAAAACTCTTTAAAAGCATTCTGAATTCTTCCATGCACACCTTATGATTATCTTTACTCCACATTGGTTGTGCAAATGGCAGATGCATATGCCAGCTGCCCACATGGGTACATTTTATTATTGTGGCTGGCTTATGTGTTGTGGACATACTCAGGCATCAGATGGTATTCTGTCTATGAAGTGCGTGTACTTTTTTTGGAATGAATGCAACATTTTCTTTGTCTTTCATTAAACCAAGCACATGCTACTTTTTGCTTGCTTTGTTGATGGTGTGACAGACTTTTACTGTCCAGATGCTTTGACTTTGTAGGTTGTTTATATGGTGTGACAGACTTTTACTGTCCAGATGCTTTGACTTTGTAGGTTGTTTATCATGTCTTCTGATTTGTTTATCAGGATATGTTTGTTTCTTTGTTGAATCAAAATTGAGTTTGTAGACAATTTTGGGCATAGTATATTGTAAGGAAGTAATTGTTCGGAATAATTGTGCAGCTGTTTTAGAAAGCTTCTTGATAATAAAACAGTTGCACAGTGCGTGATGAATATAACAGTTATTTTTTACAGCCATTTGTGTTCCTTATCAATATTCATAGATACTTTGGGCTTGAATAACATGAAGTACTCAACTGGGAAAAGTTTTTCATTTTCTATATTTTCAATTGGTTCAGGTATTTTACATGGGACCATCATAAATTCTCACATCCCCTGGAGATGACTGCAAACTTGACTGCTCGTGGTCGCAAGCTGGTTACCATTGTTGACCCTCACATTAAGCGAGACAGTAACTATTTCTTCTACAAGGAGAACCATGACCGAGACCTCTTTGTTCACACCAAGGATGGAGGTGAATTTGATGGTAAGAATATCCTGAACTTTCATTATTTGTAAATAGATTTATGAAAAAGGAAACACATGCTTTATTGTATCAGCTTATCACATAACTTTTCTCATGGGCGTTGGAATGCAAAAAACCTCAAAGTGAAAATGAACACCAAAAGAGCTGCTAAGTAAATGGGATGCCAACCAATGTGTCAGTGCATTAGTGCTCTTGTTTTGAGAGCTTGGACCATGTTATGTATGTTGCATTTTGAAGAGTGGTGGCATTTCCTGAAAAATTAAAATACTGGTACCTATGCATGCTCATGTGTTTAACATTGGCAGGTGTTTTTTGTCCTCTTGGTTTATTGATGGCATATTACTATTATTTTATTTCCTGCATTATTAGGCTGGTGCTGGCCTGGATCATCATCCTACCTTGATTTAACAAATCCTGAGGCACGCGATCACTACAGTGACACATATATGCTGGAACGTTATAAGGTGAGATAAAAATGTAAGTTAATTAAGGGCTATTTTGGTAGACGTTAAGCACTTTGGATTTGCTTATGCAGTGGGAGACAAGTTTCAGGACTGATCCTCAGAACATGAAATTAAATTTTGATGCTGGATTAGGCACAGAGTTATAATATATCCAGTTGCCGATAATCTGGGCATCATATCTAAATTTGTTTGATGTACGTTCTTGCTTGTCCAGTTATTCACAGTGGGAACTGAGGCCAGTTTCGCTAGGTATTAGTAAGTCCTGTTGATTCTGAAACATAGGAAGGAAATCTTTGGATATAATAAGAACTGTAGAAAAGCCTTGCTTTATATTTCGACTGTTTGCACTGAAATCACAGCTTGGCCCCACAAACCTTTCTATTGTTTCCCCTAGCCGCCTCATATTTCCTCTTTCAGTCCATAGACAGCACGTTGCCCCCTGTATACAGCATTGCTACAGTTCACTCTTACCTCCTACATGCAGTTCACCCCCTTGCATGTTCAGGCCCTGAGCACTCAAAAGCATTTTTACTCTGACCTTCCATCTCCAGTTTGGTCTCCTCCTCCTCCTCGTCCCCTCCACTTCTGACACATATATCCTCTTTGTCAACCTCACTTCACTCAGTATCTCCATATGTCCAAATCATTTTAGCACAAACTTTTCAGCTTTCTCAGCCATTCTCCGGTTACCACGCCTCTCTCTTACCCTACCCTTATTTTACCTATTTGATCAACCCTCCTTGAACCATGCAGCATGATTGAGAGAGCTGACCAGGATGTACTGAAATGATATGGTCATATGGAGAGGATGAATGGAAAAAGACATGATTTCTTAAGAACAGATACTTGTTAAAAGTTGAGAGAGGAAGGGGAAGAGGGAGATCAAATGTTAGATGGGGATGAGAGGCATTAGTTAAGAACCTAGTTAGAGAATTGTGTTGAAAATTTTCATAAAAGATGATTTACTATATGATTCAATGATCATATGGTAAATGTTTTGAATTTAGAATTTTGAACCAAAATTCTTTGAAAACTGATACTCGATCTAGTGTTGGTCATGGGCCAAGTGTCGGTGACTGCAGTGCTCATTGAACATAGAGGTAGATTACTTCAGTTACTGGTACTCTACTTTTATTAGATTTATGACTAGCTTCTTAAAAATTTAACAACATTGGACAAAGACCTACTATGTATATTTCTATATGTAACACTCATAAGTATTTGGGGCAGGAAGTAACTAA
>JAUUDY010096834.1:5525-23573 GCA_032361765.1 Panulirus inflatus
GAGTACCAGTATTTGTCATTAAGAGAATGGATTTTTTTTGCATATGTGATGTGCTTACTACAAGTAACCTAATGTGGAAATCTATCTGTACAGCTATCACAGGAGCAGTTATGTATAATTAAATGATTCTAGCTACAAAAAGGGTACAGGAATAATTTCATATATGTATTTACTAACATTCTATAAATATATACAGTAACAGCAGGAAGATGATAGTGATCCAATTATGCTGCAAGAAAATGATCACCTTGAACATTTGATTATTTAACTGGCGTGCAAAGAAGGGAGTTTAATGATAATGCATTATGTACAGACAACATAACAGTATCAACATGCAGCTTCATCGACCGACTTGCAGCTGGCAGAGAGGGATGCTCGAGTTGAGTTCGTTCTGGGTGTTGATGGCCGAGATGAGGCGGGAGAGGAATTGGCCGAAGGGGGCAGCCCATTGGCAACTTGGGGCTGTATTTTTTTACCAAAGGAGTTGGATGAATGGTTTTCAAGGTTAGGATGTGATTGGGCAGACTGATTGTAGGTAAGGGAGAGCTCCTTATGGACCCTTGAGTGAGGGAGAGAGTGCTGGTTTTGAGATTGGGAAAGGGAGAGTTTATTATGTGCATGAACACGAGCAAAGGAGAGCTGCTGGTTAGCAAGTGAGAATTCATCTGGGGTGGTAGTATTTGAAAGGATGACAGAGCTGAAGGTGTTCGTACCACGAGGCTTAGCTGGTGGAGGTGACCCACAGCAGCCACACAACCTTGCACGCACAGCTTCTAGGATCTTTGGCTTCAGGATGAAGATCAGGAAGATTATGAATCCCTGAAAATAATGAAAGAAAAGATTAGTGGTGCTTCTTTTTATGCCAGGCATCAGTATTGAAAGCCTGTAATGTTGTTTCCTTTTGTGGTGACATGTTTATGGTGCAATTGTTTACTAGAGAGATAATGTTATTTGGAAAACTGAATCTTGCATTTATTCTTTTGATGAAGGAGAACCTTTGCTAACTAAGAACTTAGAAATGATATGTTCATATATAACACAACTTGCCTGGAAGCAGTTAAAGACGTCCGAGATGTACCACACAGTACTGGGGCCCATTTGGAAGGATATGATTTCTGCCATCCAGCTGATTCCCATCACCAAGAAGAGCTGACGTGACCAATAAAGCAGCAAATATGAATAGCAGTGGTAACTGATCTTCCCTTTGTGATAACCCAACTTAGTAGTATTTGACTGGTGTATCAAATATATTTTGAGAGCTTTCACAAAGAAATGCCTGTGTGGCACAGGTATTCCAAAAATTTTTGAACCACAAAAACCAGGGAGCAACTGTCTGAACATATATGTAATATAAATATAGTAGGAAATACATATAGATTACAATAAGTCTTATCTGTTTACCCACAGGAACTTTTAAGAAGAATGAATATCTATTCACATTATATGAGAGGTAACACTAAGAATATCAGTATACGGCACTAAAGGCACTGAAGTTTTATGTATACTGTGTATAATATTTCATAATTGATTGCCGTTCATATTCATCCATTCCTGTCACTACCCTGTCCAACAGGAAACAGCATCGCTACCCCATGCTTCAGCGTGGCAGCACCAGAAAAACAGACAGAAAAGGCCACATTCGTTCTACTCAGTCTCTAGCTGTCGTGTAATGCACAGAAATCACAGCTCCCTATCCACATCCAGGCACCACAGACCTTTCCATGGTTTACCCCAGACGCTCTGGTTCAGTCCATTGACAGCACTTCGACCCCAGTAAACCACATCGTTCCAATTCACTCTATTCTTTGCATGCCTCTCACCCTTCTGTATGTTCAGGCCCCGATTGCTCAAAATCTTTTTTTAAGTAGGAGACATGATAGCCTGAACAACAGTAAGTTTGTATCAAAATCAAACTGGAATAATGCTGATAGTAAACAGTTCCTTGAAAACCAGCAAAGGAAAATAAACAGGAAGTATTAGTAAGAAACACATTAGAAAACATTTGAGGAAATATGAGTGTACAAATGAATTGGTGGATGAACAGATTGTTATATTACAACACTGGGAATGCAGAATTTATACACAAAATTGATAAGCATTGTGAGAGTCAAAGAAATTCAATTCCCTACCTGTATTGTACAATTAAACATTTACAGAGCAGACCAAATATTACCTTGAAGCAGAGTCTGAGCCGCTGCCTGGCTTGCTTCTGGACAGTACCCTTGTGGCTCTGCTGGACAGTAACGAGGAGAGAGCGCACAGTCAAGACGAAAAATACCAAGTCAGCCAGTAGCAACACTGCCACAGGACCAAAGAAATAGGCCCACTTTGCTCCATTGTTGTGTGTCACCGTGTCTGGTGGGATGGAAAGTTGGGATAAGGTATCTAGGCAAGTTGTGAAATATGCCTAGCAGTTGTTTGATGATTTAACTGGTTTCTGGTGAAGGCTACTTGTGAAGTATGCCTAGCAGTTGTTTTATGTAATTGGTTTCAGTGTGAAAGGAAAGTGAGATGTAGGTGAGAGAGACAGATATGTGGGTGACTGGATGATAATGGACATTCAGACATTTGTATCAAGAATTTGGTGCACTGTATCTATGGACAACCCAAACATCCAGGTGCTTTGATTAACGTATGTAGTTTTTTGGTTTAAAGTGCCTTTCTGAATTGCTTGAACTTCATGACAGCTTAAAAGTGATTAGATACATCACTTCTATGTCCAAAATACAGTTGATTTATAATTGAAGTACAGCAATAGACCATTTCAAATGTGATTTATCTTCTCTCAAAAGAATGAGACTGAGATTTTTGTAGAATATTTTCTTTTTTCTACGTATAATGTATTTGATATGGGGATGGCTTAATAAATGTCCCTAGGGATAAGAGGTATTTCTAACATCCTCTAATGTGACTGTAATTTAGAATCATGATTTAACAAATGTAGAGTTAATCTATTTTGTTTTGATGTCATTCATTGCAAATCATGAATTGTTAGATATCGTGACATTGTTCCATGGTAAGGATGCCAATAGCTTTGAATAACGAATGAATATAGTTGTTTTATTCTTGTGGATGTCAGTCCTGACTAGGTAGATGTAAAGAGTTTTATTATTCCATAGTTTTTGATGGTGGCTGCAGTATGTCTTCAGTGTCCATGATAGTCTATTTCTGTAGCTCTAATGATTATTAGAAAAGTATATTGCAGTTATCAAACTACATCATAGTATTATGATGCGATGATTGGTTATACTCATTGTTCAAATGTGCTGTGATATTCATATAAAGATGTTATTGATGAGCAGTGTGCTTAACATGTCAGTGCCACAAATCGAAGAATAGATTAAAGATGTACAGCTGGCCTTAGAACTTTGATTTTATTCCCATGGCAATCGCACCCCTTCTGGAAGGTGTTTGTCTGATTTCTTTTTACAAACATAGTTAGCTAAACAGGGAAAGAGTGACGTTTATCTGATTTCTTTTTACAGACATAGATGGCTAAACGGAGAAATAGAGACATAACTGTGAAGTAAACCAAGTTATACATCATTATCCATCAGGGGGAGCAAGTTTTTAAAGATTTGCTACTTAATACTGAAATTAAAGCAAAGAATGAACATGTAAACACTGAAGGCTGAAAGTATATAACCTGTCAGTATCATTTGAAGTAGAAAACTGGTTATTATGTGATTAATATACCACTCACAGCTAAAGAAGCATGAATACGTTCCAAACTTAGGCTTGATGTAGCAGTTACTGATGGAAGGAGTGAATTCCATGATGAGAGAGACAGCTCCAAAGATCATAGGGCAGAACCAGGCATAAACCTGATACCACACCCATCGGCGCCCACTGGAGCTCTCTTGCCTGCAAATCAGCACATAAATTAACATGGTTTAATTAATTTTACCTGCAAGTTTTTAGAGCTCATAATAGTAGTTTTCTTTTGAAATAAAAAGGACCCAAGGAACATAAACAGTTATGAGACAGAAAAATATATTATGATGGGGATATCTTTCAAATTCTAGATTACAAGCCTAGTCCAGGATTTCTTGGGAAAAAATTAGAATTAAACAAGCCTAATCTTTCTTGAGAAAAAATAATTATGTAATACTCATGAATAAGAGAATCACACAGTACTTCATTATCTTAGTCGTTTAGAAATTCATTGTAAAGACACTGTTCTTGGTCTGAAGAATAAAGGAGTTCAAACAGCAACAAAGTACTGGGTCCTTTCAAGGCTGATGTTGATAGTGGAAGATGTCAAAAACTCACAGATTAGTATGGTAAAAGTTAAAAAGCATACTGATAATTCAGAGAATAACCTGTATACTGTCAGTGTGACTGAGGAGGGTTTAATAATGTGATGTGGAGGCTCAAATAATGTAAGTTGTAGACATGAAGCAAAATTTATATCAAGTCTATTCTTGAACTTGTCTATAGTAAATCTTTCAAACACTAAGTAAAAAATCACTGGAAAATCACTGATGTTAAAAATCATGTTGAAAAAGTGCTTCACCTTATTTGAGGTAAAACATTTGCTCACGATTTTGTATCCGTTACTACTAGTGAAATCAGAGGAGCCAGGTCTTAACTAGCTTGTTAGATCATCAAAGCTTTTAGATAATTTTGAATACTTTTATTAGATCACCAGCTTAACCTTCTGTATTTTAAGATAGAGATTCATTTAGTCAGCTCTCGCAGGATTTCTTTTTAAGCTCTGGAATCATTTTGATAGCTTGATGCTGCACTTTCTCCATTCTCTCTCTCTCTCTCTCTCTCCCTCCCTCCCTCCCTTGAGGTAGGGTAACCACAACTGAACATAATCAAGATGGGGGCAAACCAATGAATTGTAAAGAGGAGGGATGGTTTTCCTTGACTTGAATTTAAAGGCCCTGCCTACTGAATCGAAGAATTATGTTACTTTTTGTTCACTGTTTCTATATACTGCTTACTTGATTTTAGATTACCAGAGATTATTACACCCAATTCCTTTCCCTCATTTATCTGTTACTTTTCAAAAGAATTCAAACTTTAGCCTACCTTTTCATTTGTACTACTGATACATAAAACTTTGCACTTATTGATATTGAAATCCATTTGCCAACTATAATCCGAGTTCATCAGTCTGTCTGTTATAGTTCATGTGTAGATTTATTTCCCAGCTTTGTATCATCAGAGAATTTTGATATCATACAGTGCAGCCCATTATCAATATCAATGATATGAGAAAGAGAACCAGTCCCAAGACATCCTTGTGGCTCACTGCTTGTTACAGTGTACCATTCTGAGGCTTAACCAGCTTTTCTTTTTTTATGGCCAGTTTACCCATTTCCTATCCACTGAAATACAGATCACTCAAATCCATAAAACTTATTTTTTGCTAGTAACTTTTGATACAGAACCTTATCAAACACTTGTTTAAAATCTAGATAGATGACAACTGCTTTACGTTCATCATACATGTTGATTGAATTATTAAGGATTCAGGTGGATGTCGGAAATGAGTGATTTCATCAAAAACCATGCCGAGTATCATGTATTAGATGGTGGTCCGGTAATGGTTTCTGTAAGTTTTACAAATACAGATGTTTAGGTAATTAGATGGTAATTATTGGAGACTACTCTAGTATCTTTTTTGAACATCATTGTTACATGAGCAAACTTCCATTTATCTGGAATTTTTCCTGTAGCAAGTGACTAATTGAAAATGGCAGTCATGGGCTAAACCATATCATTTTTTGCTTCTTACATTGACCTCAAATAAAACTTAATGGGGGCCTACTATTTTTTTGTTTTTATTCCGTTTATTGCTGATAGTGTGTCTTCAGCTTTTATATCAGTTTGTTGAAGAACATTCTCTTCTGTTATCAGTGAAAATGAATTTTATACATGAGTTGTGCCAAATAAGTCATTTGAAATTTTTGCCAAAGCTTCATTGCCTTGAAACAAGTCACTGTTTTCTGTAATTAATGGACCAATTGACTGGGAAATGACTGTCTTGCTTCTAACATAACCATAAAACTTATTAGGGCTTCTCTTGCTATTTTCTACAATGTATACTTCATGTAAGTCTTTTAATTTCTCTACACAAATGTACTTAACTTATTCCTGCTGGACACTGTGAGTTTCTTCTGAGCTACTCTCTTAGACAACAGGCGCATTTTTGTTTTACTGTTTCGCCACCTTGGCTTTGTTTTAGAAATAGACCATGTACTATGCATTGGCGCACATGCTCCCTTAATGGCTTTGAAGGTTTTACTGAAGCTTTTCCAAGCTACAATATTTACATGAATTAACTAATCTTGAATCAGAGTGTTCTGCCTAGTTAAATACAGTATTGCTAACCATGCATTTACAGGGGTTTTCAGTTATATTAGTACTGGCAAGTTAGAGACTGAGATCTCTGCCCTTGTGTACAGTGAGACAATAGTAGGTGATGGTGATAGAAAAGGCTGATTTTTTTAATGCACTAACTTTGATGAGGTGTGTAGGTGGTAAGATTACAGAGTAAGCAGTCATTAATGTTAGTCTTAAGTTTCTACTTTTTGAGACCTTTGTTTTTACTGATACAAACAAGCTTTAAAATCAAGTGCAACATTACAATGTGAGAGGAAGGCCACCTGTGACTGGGAAATAAAGTGCAAGAGTACTGGAGCGATAGAAATAGTGAAAGAATACGTGGAATGGTGTATGCGAGGAAGGCATGGAAGGACAGGAGTAAGTGGAGAGACTTTTGCTATGGCCACTCCCTTGATAGAAATTCCCTAAGGGTATGGGAATCAGAGATATAGATAGATGGATAAATAACTGCAGGTGCAAGGAAACTAGGAAGACTGTGGATGAAGCTGTTCATTACAGGGGTGAGAACTATTTTGGGCCAAAGATATTTCAGATGAAGATATCAGAAGGATGATTTGTGACGGTAAGGTGAAATAGCCTTGTGTTTATTGGTGGGATGTTCTGTGGAGATTTTGGTCTATAGCTAAAGATCTCTTTCATATGAGAAACGAAAAAATGAGGCAGTTATATAAATACGGAAGTTTGTGCTTTCCATTAACACAGTGCACATGGGTTGAAAATCTGTGAGTGAAATTGTAGGCCACACTTACTTGCTCCAATCATTCAAACAGTAGTGAGGTTGACAGTGGTAGATGGATAGAAAGATCTTGTTAAAAGTCAAAACATCACTTCTTGCACTATTTCTTTGTTCATTTCTCTCTTATACATATTTTACCCAAATAGAATAAAGCTTTTGTATGTATATAAAAAAAATCTTTATATATTTTTATTCTGTACCTCAAGAAAGAACACAATGAGTTTAGTTACTCACTCACAGCAGCACTTATGTACAGTCACAATATACTTCGCTGTGCACAGTAAATTAAACTACCTGTACTCTGTATAGCATAATGCGCCATCATTCAGAAAGTAAATTTGCTAATTCTTGGATTACTGAAAGTAGACATCAGATATAAGCATATGTAAGAAAAGGTTCAAGATCAAATCTAAGCATATTTAAGAAAGGTTCAATATGTTGCCATGTAAGTTGGGAGAAACCTGGAAAATTAAATATTTCTTAGGCATCCAAGCTGTCCAAGAAGGAAAAGTGCTTTTTATCTTGAAGCACAGTCATCAACCTACCTTGCGCACTTCCACCACAGCTCAAAGCACAGGACATTCAGCCAGAAAAAGGTAGCCATGAAAAACATGTACATACACACACCTGCAAAGAAAAGATCAACTTTTCAATTGATCTGTACTGTATCTACATGCACACTATCCCTTCGCAAAACAGTTGTACTGTAAAAAACTATGAATTTAATCACATTGACATAGCAGTGACATAGCAATATTTCATAGATATGTTTTTACATACATATAAAGAATGTGTGAATTGAATGAAACATAAAACATGAATCACCCTTATACCTACCAACAGCAACACAGGCGTTTGGACTGGCAAGGTTAATTGGGTCGGAGAAGAGCTTGATGACAATGAGGAACAAATAGGCAAAGAATAAACTGAAGAGGAAACAGAGGAGGATGCGGCCCAGCACAGAGTGAGCCAGCTTTACCTGTAGTGAGATACATTTGAAATTAATTATACACATGTGAGGGTAATGAGTCATAAGACTACAATATCGTAGAGTTCAGAACATTCTTTACCAATATGCCAACGGACACTTTTAGTTCAGAGGCACATCTTAACTCCAATGGATCTTTTCTTCAAGTACAGTATAACCTGGAAGTTGAAAATATCACATCTGGAGTTCTATGTAAGTGAAGTAACTTGGCATTTTTTGAGATTATGTGATGAATAAGGAAGTGACAAAAGGTGAAATGCAGAGCCCAAACAACAGAAGATGAATCTAGGAAAACTTTAGACAAAGCCACATTTCTAGGAACATGGATTAGTTGGCTGAAAGTCGAAACCTTTAAGAGAGAACAGTGTTAAAGTAGTAAGTAGCTGGATGCTAATTGTGAGGTACGGAATGAATGAGACAATAAGAAAGAAGGGATAGCAAGAGGTAACCAGGTCAAGCAAAATAAAGATCTACTTTCGATAGGGCCAGATAAAGGTATGGACTAGTGGGGACACAGTTTAGGGGCCCTGCTCTAAAAGAGGAGTCCAAGAACATTCAAAAAGAAAATTTGTGCTTGTTTTGATTTTTGTTAGTATTTTCAAGCCTGCAAAAAATATTGTGGATACATTCCTTATGGGTGGTGAAAAAAATGGAAACACAAAGGATGTGATATTTGGTTTGAAGGACAATAATAGAAACCTCAGGTAAAATTTATATGTTCCATTTGTAGACCTGCAGAAAACCTTAGACATGGCAGCAAGGGCTAAGTTATATTGCAATGAGAAAAATTATGAATAAGAGGTAGACTGAAAAGAGCTTAAAAAATTATGCATAATTCTTGATTATACAGTATAATGCAAGAACATTACATAAAAATATGTGATTTGGCACAACCACTAATGTTACGGAAGATATTATTTTATCATTTATTGGGTACATACTACAGTATAAAGAAATTCCGAGAACATTTATAAGACAAGGAGCAGGAGATATTATGGTCTGTGCAGATGATATAGGATACTGAAAGAAAAATACTAGGGATTTAGAAAAAGCAATTAACTGCTGGAACTTGTGGGTTCATGCAAGCAGGAGCAAGAATAACAGAGAGAAGAGAGTACTCAGCATATACAAAATGGAAGAGGCAGATATGAATGTTTTAACAGAGGGCAAGTAGAGAACTTCAGAGCAAAATGAATTTATTGGGAGTACTCTAAAGTAGGATATCAAACAGAAACAACAGTGAAATATCAAATGTACGTGCATTACATACCAGGACTACAAGTGTATCATACACAGTTTTACCACTATGCAGAATAGAGAACTAAGTAATGACTTTAAAAGACTTCAGCAGAATACAAGCAGGTGGACTGAGAGCCCTGAAAACAATTGTATGAGAAAGGAGAGAGTTAGAAATTAATGAATAAGACAATGGGTAAAAATGTAATGCAAAGAAAACAGAAGCTTACGCTTTACTCACAAGGCTGATCAAGAAAAAGATGGAGGAATGAAATGGAAGAAAGTCTAAGCAAACACACCCTGCTTAGCACACAGATACTTTCTCAAAAAATTGGAATGGAGAGGGATAGTCTGATAGTCTGAGGGCTTACATAAAAGTTTAAGAAAAAAAAATTAGGAAGAGTTATGATAAGGAGAGAGAAGCCTTTTAACAGCCCACACCAGAGGGAAGGAGTTGAAAGGTGACATGATAACCAGTTCTAAAGAGACGGGAATATCTGACCAGATTTTTAAGTGAATAAGGAATCTCAAAAATAGAGTTCATAACAGGTAGTAGGGGAAAAAAAGGATAAAGAAGAATGTAAGAGGATGCTCTAGTAAGAGAGCTGTTGACAGGTGGAACATGCTTAATGAAATAAGTAGTTGCCTAAATGCTGTTAGTTCTGAGAAGTTTAAAGGCTTCTATAATATTAATAGTTTAAATTAGGAGGCTGAACAAAGGTAAAAGCTTCTTCCCAAATACATGCATGTAGCTATTATTAATATTAGCTGATATATATTCATATAAGTAAACCAGTACTTATTGTTGTATTAAATGAATCAAAATTTTTGTAAGTCCTTTATGTGTATTTTTCAACATTTCTATTTATTTTTAGAATTTGAAGACTAGACAAATTTTAGAAAATCTCTTGCTTACATTCTTGTTGAGACCACGCTTGTTTTGGTCTGGGACAGTGAGGTAAACAATAAACGACACAAGGATAAAGAGGTCGGATATAGCTAGAAACACTGAGTAGATGTAGTTAACCTCGTGCTTCTCCAGGTTGCCAAGGTGGTCCCATTTATCACTAAAGCAGAATCCAGCCCCTTGCTTCACCTCACCAGTTGAGTAGTAAACCTGCCAAGTAAGATGTAGAGATAAAACCAGGTAAACAAAGGGACACTATTTTTTTTTCTAACTTTTTAACTTTTAAGAAAATCTGAAAACAAGTTTAGGAAATGTGAACCTAGTATTATCTGTATAAAAGATAATGTGTAATTTTGTGATGAATGTTCACTTTTTATGTTGATGCCATACAAATATGGGCACTGAAGTAACAGTGGTAATGATATGTACACACTTTCCATTTACTTTACATTATCAAAAAAGGAGTCTAGATAAGCCTGTATGATATTTAAGAGATATTTTTCTTATACATGTTTGCAATTTCCTGCATGAGTGAGGTAGTGTCCAGAACAAATGACTGAGCCTTAGAGGATAAAAGATCCTTATTTGGCTCTTTCTTCTGTTCCTCCTGGAAAGTAATATGCCGGGAAGGATTACCAGCTCCTGCTCCCTTTAGTTGCCTACTTCAGCTTGCAGGACTTACATGGGCATTTTCTTTTTCCCATTCTAAAGGGATACATAAATAACGTAGATATATTCACTCTTGAGAAACTCATCAATATACATTGGTTACAACTGCAATACTGTTTGCTTACCACTGAGGAAAACAGTAATAGTCATATGCCATCATTGTCATATCAATGAATGGTTGCTACAAGGGAGCACCAATAACCTTTGCCATTAGTACAACATTAAAACATTTGTCCTTCATATTAACACTGACATACCATATTCCTTTGGCTCAACTTCACCTTCTTTAGCATACCCAGCTACAATATAAACACTTGTACCTGATCCACGCAGAACTCGCCCCGGGGTATGGAAAAGACCTGTTCAGGTTCACACTCATCCGTGTTGTTAGTGACATAACGGAGCGACCCTTTCTCCATTAGCTCCACCCGTTCATTGGGATATGTCAGCTGAACCTCACACTCGGGGAACCCATGCTGAAAGTCTGCATCGACCAGCTGTTAATAGTGAATAAAAAAACAAATAAGAAATAAGCTACAATTTTAAATCCTTTGAAATTAACAAAGATCACTGAAAGGATACACCAAAGTTCAAATTAAAAAAGTGAAAAAAAAAGGAAAATTATATGTGTCACATGAGAGAGTTGAATGAGCTGAGTGATGAAATGGTGAATACAGACATTTTAAAAAACTAAGATTTTATAGAAAAGGAAAGAAATTTCAGAAAATGAGTTCAAACAAGTGTAGAATTCTCTCCCTTTAATGCCAAAATAGCTAACAGGTGATTATAGGTGAAGATATGATCAGATTATGAAATGACAGCTTCATTAACTAGTCTTTTATTTGATAACTGTGTTAAGATATGAGGCAGGACTGTTATAGTCCAGCCAAAACGCAGGAAACTAGGAAGAAATCTGATATGTTTTTGTTTAAATCATTACTTCAGTGAGATATTTGGACTGAGATTGTAACACTGGTTAGTCTAGATAGGTCGGGTGTACTTTGTTAGAGATAGTGATGTATGAAAACTTCAAAGCAATGAAAGGATATGCCATATGGTCTTTAAACAAATCAAGGGTAAAATCTCACACAATGTGAACCTAATTCCTTGTGAGCTAAGATGTAATTTGTTTTATCATTACCTTTTATAATTCAATGATAAAATCATGTAGAATGTGGACATGTGGCTTAGTGTTAAGAGTTGGAGTTGATTTTAGGATTTGTTTAAGGGATGACAGATCATAGATGCTGCCAGGCTTGCTTCAAAACTTGACCCTCTTGCCCTAAGCTACAATTTTTGTTCATTACCCCTTTTCTGTAGGTATTATTTGACTTCTGCTCATAAGAGCTGGCTGCTTGTGTGCCTGCAACATTAGTTAGACCATGCAAAACCCAGCAAGCTACTGCAGTACATGATTAGTATGTGGCTGTTGGTAATTCAAGTTTGGGTCATTTTGATAAGTGGTCATTTCCCTATACCTTAAGCTTTGAAAGTTGTTACCCTCTCATGTCTTTCCCAACGACTATTACCGCACTTTTTAAAAGACCAATTTTTCACTTCCTCCAAAATTCGTAAATACTTTTCTTTGTCTCTTCTTTTATCCCTTCCATCAACCTCTTTATATTTCAATTAAGGCCCAGCCTTGATGTGGACTTTCATCCATGACTGGAGCCTTGCACATGAGAAAATAAAACTCATCAAAATTTAGAAATTTAAGACCCTTGTGAATATATGACTGAGTGGTTGCAAAAATTTAGGTTGTACCATGGAATCCTGTATGTGAAAGTAAGTTAGGCTTTACCATAGCATCCTGTATGTGAAAGTAAGTGTTGAGAAAATGAACACAGTTAAAGAGGCAATGAAGAACAGATTCACATTCGTAGTGTGAGACTGGCTTCTGGCATTACATTCCAAGGAACAAATTAGGTGTTGAGTGTGATCCTATAGTGTTTTGTTTGAGGGAAGCTAAGGAAAAGCATAGGCAAGGAAGAATGCTAGGTAAATACAATAAGGAAATGTTTTGTGAATGTTACATGTATGAGGTACGTAATTTTTCTTAACAAAAAGAAAATTAAGGTTCTGTTAGGATAGTGCAGGAGGCTGTTGAACTCTCTTATATGATTAGATGGTATGTCATCCTAGAGAATTATGATTAAGGGGAAATCAACTTGATGTTTTGGAGTCCACAAAAAAAATATGTTATCCAGGAAATGAACATTGTTTGGGAAACGGAAACCAGTTGATCATGAGGAAAGATTGATATAGTGGGATGAGGTCACAAGTTTATTTTCTACTTTATCTTTTATATATGGATTTTTGGACTGTCAGTTTGATGTATAACACTGTCCGCACAAGAGATTGGGAAAGGACTTGAATTCCAGGCTTAAAGATCAAAAAGATACCTGAGGTACCTCCTCAAAGTGGGCAAAGGTAGTTTGTGCAGTTACACAGTGCTTAGATTTTGTTTATTCTTGATGCAGGTGCTGCTAAACTTATGAGAAAGTATGGAGTATTTGCACTTATTATAAGCTGAAAATAATGTTAGACATGAAATTTATCATTGGTTGACATTCAACCTATATATATATAAAGTGAATGACATATAGTGTAAATAAATCACACTGTAATCCTATAGGAATGAATTTTAGGAATTCACTTGTGAGAGGGGTTTGAGAGTTGTTGCTGTACTCAGCATTTTGCTAAAATACATGATTTTGTGCAAGGAGTCTTACCATGGTGCGTGTGTTATTGTCATGCCAGATTGTGGGAATAAAGAGGTACTCCTTGGCTGGGACACAGTCATTAGAGGCAGCGTCGATTATTTCCCCAAACTGGCAGCACTTCGGCACACAGGCCTCTGTCTGACACCCTGGAGTCTGAAGGCGATGCAGTTGCTGCTTTTCAGCTACACTCACGCACACGTACGCCTGTATAAGCAAAGGAATATCATTAGTCATGGGAATTACCTTTTCATTGGTTTTGTAAGGATGATAAGGGGCTCTACATATATTTCATATTTATACTTTCAAGACCTAAAGTTTATTCCAGTATCATTTCTTTCCAACCCCCTTCCACATTTACTTTTGGTCATTTGTCTCTTACCCTTTCTTATCATCCTCTCTCAGCTTCTCATCATCCTTTCCCTGTCATCCCACCCAACCCCATTTATAGATCCTTATATCTCCTCTTTGCTTATCCTCTCTATCTCTGTCTGTTTTCTCAAGCTCCCTGGTTATTTCTCCTCTCCATACTAACCATAGGCACCAGTGTCTGCCCTCTGGGTATTGCTCCTCTCCCTACTCACCATAGGCACCAGTGTCTGCCCTCTGGGTATTGCTCCTGGCTGTACTCACCATCGGCACCTGTGTCACCCCTCTGGGTATTGCTCCTCTCCATACTCACCATAGGCACCAGTGTTCCATTAGTGTGAAAATCCTCAATGCAATACTGGTTCTCAGGTATGACTCGGTCCAGATGGGGCACAAAGAGGCTACCTGTCTCCTCCTGTACGTGGAAGGCATCCACTTGCCAGCCCATTTGGTCTCCCACACATGTCTGGTGGACAGAGGAGAAGGAATGATAAAAACTCTGTTAACACTCTTTGTTTGCATGAACCTTCAAAGTTGAACTTGATTGACGTTTCCATGTAGTTTTAGAGAGTCGGTCATGGTTTTAAAAGTTCTCACACCTGGTGACATCTAGTATTGTGCAGTCCCCCTAGTTAATTTTAAACGTCAATCTAAGTATTCTTATTGTCCAAAGCTGTTTTGCATCAGTTTTAAGCAAGTACAAATGTGCTCATTGAATTTTCGGGCGAGTTACAGTAGTTTACCCTCTAGAGAAAGTGTCTTTGAAGTGACTAAAACATCACCGGCGAGATTCAGAAATACAGTACTGTATCTCTTTATGGAAGTAATTCGTATGATAATATTCACAATATCAGACAGGCTTCCTAGCTGCAACATCACATCAAACGTAGTTTGTATGTTGGCGATACGCACATGAAATACATTCATTTGACAAGAATATGAATAACGTTTGTTCTAAATATACCAAAGATATACAAAGTAAATATGTGATTGAATGGCAGTAAAGCCTCCAAGAAGTATTTTTTTTTAGTTGCTTTACGAACAGACGAACATAAACGTCACAGCTGTACGAGGTTAAAACCCATGATAATGCATACCACTCCACAGCGAACATTAACAGCTATCAAAACTCATTTATATACTTTTTACTCTAGTCAGTTTAAGACAAAAATCCCTGTTAATGAAGATTACATTTATTAGTGAGACATACAAGAGCAGTATTTCCGTGGTAAATGTATTTAATGTGTCAAAAATTATGATGGAAAAAGTATTGGAATAATATTTAGACAACCATGAAAAATTAAAAAAACGAGTGTTTTTAAGGGAACTTATGTACGTACTAACACTGAAGAGTAAACAAACTAGTATTTTATAGGGAGGTTAGAGATATACAATAAAAACGTAAACGTTAGTTTTTAAAGGGGTCTTAGATATATTATTATATATCAACATAGCTTTAAAAGTTTTCAGAATTATTTTAAAAAGCGATGAAATTACCAGAATAATACTTTGCTTTTAGCGGTTCACATGTTACATAAGAAACAAAAAGTGATCTTCGTGTGCGTCCCACAACCCCCACACTGACCTGAAAGTTAGGTACCAGCTCGTGGGTATTGGAGTAAGGAAGCTGGCGAATGTCCACCAGCTGAATGTCGGTGGAAGGTGCACTCGAAGATCTGATAGGAACCAGCCAGGGCGATTCCGTCACGTTGTTCCGCAGGGTACAGCTGGAGGTCGTGTCGTATACCTGAAGTGGGGACATCGAGGTGTTACATACGACTGGGTTTTATATTGTTGCTGGTGAAGGTGCATGATTACTAGCACATACAAGCTCTAAATGGGAAGACGTAATATGTTCTAATTCGGACATATAAAAGTATGGAGACCTGGCCGTCACCTGATTAGTCCGGCTTGGGTTAAAGGCCAGATCAAAGTACCTAAAGGCCGCCCCGTTGTGTTCAAGAGGTTGATGGCATGATATCTAATATCATCAGCAAGCATAAGTCATACATGCACTCAGTGCTTACAGCTCTAAATTAGAAATAAACTAGAGACTTGCATTGTGTCAAGATGAAATATTTTCAGCTCATACTGGAAAGAAATTTCCTGGTAAACAGTTTGTGCACATGATATGCACTAATTTATAGCTTGTTCACGAACATAGCACTTATCAAGGTAACAAATGAACAATCGCCCCATGTGCACACACCCATACTCCATTGTCATGGATAATGGAATGGAACCAGAGTCTGCTACAATCTACAGAAAAGCCCTACTGACCCAGCACTGAAATGTTCATCAGCCAACCTCGTTGTGCATACAGCACTTCCTGACGGGGATCTTGGAGGGGTCGAAGGTCTCCACTTCCGTTTCTACAATGCACACCATAGCGCCTTGGATATGCGGCGAGCCCTTCACGCTGGCGTTCTTGACGAAGTTCTCGAGGCAGTAGTGGGCTGGGTCGTAATATTTCTCGTACTCGGGCACCCACAGCTGACCCGTGTCCAGCACCCGGAAGTCAAATTCGGGCTTTTTATCGGGTATGACGTCTAGTAGGTACTTCTCACAGTTTAACATCTCCGTCTGCAGCTCCACCTGAGGGCAACATTTGGCAATAATACACATCCTGTCTTCCATCTTGGTCAACATCGATACTGGGAAAGAACTTTTTAGGTTAACATCGATAGGTTAGCTCACCAACTACACTGCAAAGTTGTGGTCTCCTGTCGGAAATATGGCATGCATTAAGCTGAATATGGTTTTGAGTAAATCAGTCTCTTCAAACGTAAGAAATTATATGTAGTGTGGTATAAGAAAACATATGTGAAATATGAAATGTATTTAGATGTATTTGTATGTTTAATATTCTGATGCTATAAGTCATTATATGTTGATCCTCCTGTTTCCTTTTCCATTTCACTCCTCTCCCCATATTACAAAGGTATAAGTACTGCTTTTCTCCCAGTACATAAGATGTTGGAAAAGTATAGCCTACTACCTCTAGTTTATTTTTTTTTCGCAACCGAGAAGAAGAATAACGATGGACAGGATTCAGGGTTAAATATACAGAATGGTGGCTATGTTTATTTAGAACTATTTTTTCGAAGCAATTTGAAAAGATTTATCGACCCTTGTCTTTCCAAATTGTAACACCACAGTGTCAGCTTGTCACTGGAAAAAAAGTAAACTGCAGACTGTTATAAGTGAGGGATGTTGTCAAAACAAAGCCACAGACACAGGATAGACCTTGGCGAAGATTTACTGTGAAAATACAGGTCATTTACGAACGGTAACCACATACAAACAGACGGAGAGGAGTCTCATGGATATATATGTCGCGTAAAGGACTAGTAATGAGGCTTGTCATACGTGAGGCTAATTACAGGGAATATAAGATGCATGAAATGTTTAACTGTCTCGTGTAAGATTTTTGGACAGCTAGCGACGCTGAGATCGCCATACGCGAAAAAAGGGATTTATACTGCTATAGACTTTCGTTAGATATGGAAAGGTAGATTTTAAACATTTCTTGCTGGATTATTTTGCTTTACCTAACACTGGTGTTTGATCTTCTTCAACAGATTGGTCTGGGTCTACGATGTGTTGCTTGCTCATCTGCTGCTCAGCAAGGCTTCTGGAAACGGCGCGGCCAGCGCACCTCTTTGCTCTTGGGCAAAATATCTCCGTAAGTAACCCCCTTTCCCTCTCATATCAACTCACCTGGTCGCGCGTGAGGTTGGACTCCATATACATGCCGTAATAATCGACAGTAAATATGGGTACACTGAAGGTGAGGTCTTGGCTAGGTTGGCAGACCTTGGTGGCGTGGTCGAAGACCATAGTCTCGGGGCAGCACTTGTGGATTACTAGGCTGGCAGGGGAAGCGCCCTCACCAGGCGGCAGTATGTCACTGGTAATGCTCAGGGGAGCCTCCTGGTGTAGCTCCTGTAGCAGGTCATCTGGTACTCCTCCGGGAGGTAGGAGCGAAGTCTGCCTCGTTGTTCCTGTTGGACAAAGAAACAGTTTTGGTGAAATTATAAAGTATTGTACTTGCCTTCCTATA
>JAUUDY010096835.1:0-11138 GCA_032361765.1 Panulirus inflatus
ACTTCCCAAGCCCTCTCATCCACAACAGACTGCATACTTGCCCCTCTCTCCAAAACTCTTGCATTCACCTCCCTAATTACCCCATCCATAAACAAATGAAACAATCATGGAGACATCATGCACCCCTGCTGCAAACCGACATTCTCTGAGAACCACTCACTTTCCTCTCTTCCTAATCGTACACATGCCTTCCATCCTTGATAAAAACTTTTCATTGCTTCTAGCAACTTACCTCTCACATCATATACTCTTAATAACCTCCACAGAGCATCTCTATCAACTCTTATGATATATGGTGTGGGAGGAAAGTTACTGGAAGTAGTGAGAAGTTTTCTCAAGAGTGTATATCGTGTATGCGAGTGGGAAGAGAGGTGGGAATGAGTGGATCAAAGTGAAAGTTAGCCTGCTGCAGGGGTGTATGGTCTCTATGGGTGTTTAATTTGTGTATGGATTGTGTGGGTAGGAAGGTAAATGTAAGGGTCTTGGAGAAGGGGCAAGTATGTAGTGTGTAGGAGGTGAGGGGCCTGGTAAATTATTCACTTGTGTGCTGGTGACACAGCACTTGTTGCAAATTCAAGTAAGACAGCAGAAGCTGGTGACTGAGTTTGGGAGTGTTTGTGAAAGAAGCAAGTTAAGAGTAGATGTAAATAAAAGCATGGTTATGACGTTTAGTGGGCACAGTATTGGAGGGTTTGGGTGTGAGTTTTAAAGGAGAAAATATGGAAGAAGTGAATTGTTTTAGTTACCGGAGAGTGGACATGGCAGCAATTGGAACTGGAGGCTAGATTGATTCATAAGATGGGTTATGGGGGAAAGGTTCTGGGAGGAGCATTAAGGAATGTGCAGAAAGAAATGTTATCTGTGAGAGCAAAAATGGGTATGTATGAGGGTATAGTAGTCCCATCGATACCTTGTGGATGCAATGTATGGGCTGTAGATAAGGATGTGCAGAGGAGTGTGGATATGTTGGAAATGTTTAAAGACAGTATGTGGTTTGTGGTGGCTTAATGGAGTAAGTGATTAAAGGGTAAGAGAGAGATTTGGTAATAAGAAGAGTATGGGTAAGAGAGTATACTAAAATGGTTTGGACATACGGAGAGGATGAGTGAGGATAGGTTGACAAAGAGGATATATATTTCAGAAATGGAAGGGACAAGAAGGGGGAGATTGAATTGGAGATGGAAGAATGTAGTGAAAAATATTCTAGATTCTGAGTGACCTAAACATGCAGGAGGGTGAAGATGTGCACAGGATAGAGGGAATTAGAACAACATGGTGTACAGGGGGCAATGTGTTGTCATTGAACCAAACCAGGGCATGTGAAGTGGCTGAGGAAAACCGTGGAAAAATGTCTAGGGGTCTGGTTGTGGGTAAGGGTCTGTGATTTCAGTGTGTTGCACAAGACAGCTAGAGAATGGATGTGAGTAAATGTGATGTGTTCTTCGTTTTTCTGACTGGGGTAATAAGTAAACACAAATTAGGAAAGTGTAATTAGAAATGTGCGAATTATCGTGACAGCATTGTAGTTTCACCTTGTGCCATCTCCACTGCCAGGTATATAAGGCACCACTTCCTTCAGGCTCTCACCACAATGTCTGACCCCACAGCTAAACATAATCTTTCATAAATGCTTGCCATTTCCTGCTTTAGCAAGGTAGTGCCAGGAACAGATTCTGTTCTATCTTTTAGAAACTAAAAAAAAAAAGGGGGAAGGGGGGAAAGAGAGAGGTGGGTTTTACAGCCCCTTCTGTTAGTTGCCTTTTATGACACACACAATGTATAGCAAGTATTGTTTCACCTCTGTCCCCAGAGATAAGTTACTTTTACGTTAACTCTCAGTTTCTCTTTCCAAACACACTCCAAAACTGAAGTTTCCCACTTCAGTGTTCCACTAAAGATAGATCATTTTCAAATAGCAAATGAGTTACCACCCAGGCCTCCCCTACATACCTCCAGCATACTCAGAATACAAAACAAAATATGTTAATTACTGTGATTGGGATTTGTGCTTGTGATGGTGCTCCCCAGTCACTTGCTTTTTCAACTTGGATAGGTTTATTATGATTTATGGTTTATTAGGATAATTCTTTTCACCCAACTACCCATAGGGTGAAGGCTCTAGTCACAGACAAAAGTCCACATCAGGGCTTGGCCTTAACTGACATATAAAGAGGAAATAGAAGAGAGAAGAAGGATTTACAAATTTTGGAAGAATGGAAAAAACTGTCTTTTAAGATGTGCCAGGTCATAGTTATTAGGAAAGACATGAGTGGGAAAGAAACAGTTATCCAAATGGCCCACCCTTGAGTTCCTAAATTCCATATAGTGATCATGTGTTTATGATTACTTTGATGTACAAGATGAATTGTTGTACACGTTTTAAGGGTTATGGCCCACGTGGGCAGGCATGTGGTGTCTCAAATGTCATATCAATATTTTGGGGCAGGCAAGAATGAGCCCTACTGCATCTTGGAAGGAAGGATCATTTTCCCTTGATCTCTTAAGTGGTTGCTGATGGTACAGATAGGGCAAATGAGTTTAAATTTTGCTGCATCCTAGAAAGAAGAATCATTCTCCCTTGCTGTGGCTTTGTTTTGGTCTCCGCTAGTGTTGATTTTAATAATCTTGGATACCTGAGCATCATTTTGGAAAAAAAAGTATCTGCCAGTATATTCATAAGAATTCAGCATAGTCCTCCTAAACCTTACCTCTGCAGCCAAAACATGGACATGGTTTAAGTCACAGAACTCAAGAATCCATATTGTGGAAAATGATTTATTTGAGAGGAGTATGTGGGGTGACTAAGTGGATTGAAGAAAATAATGGGGATGTGAGAGATCTGGCATGGCAGAAAACATAAAGAGAAAGAGAATGAATTGTGTCGGTACAGTGGGTTGAACGTAATACTTTGAGGTGATTTGAGCTCGTGAAAAGAATACACAACAGGGAGTTTACAAATAAGAGTGTGATATGTCTGTCTATATTTCTGATGCCCATTCCCTCAAGAAACTCCCATGAAAGGGGTGACTATGACAAAAGAGTCTGCTTATCCCTGTCCTTGCCTTCCTTCCCCATTTCTCCCGCTCCATTACTTTTCCACTCTATATCCTTATGTCAAATGGGGTCTTCCTCTCACACCAACCCTTTTTATTGCACTAACATACATTCTCTTTGTAAAGTCCACTTCTTGCATTCTTTCTGCATGCCAGAACTACTTCAAAGTATTACATTTTATACACGGCATATGGTTGTAGGATTAAGGAGGTTGGTGTAGACAAAGACCGGCTCTGACTTGGGGAAATAGAATGGAAGAGTATTGGAAGGAGAGAACGGGGTGCAATGCATGGATTGGTGTGTGCAAGGGAGGCATGTAAGGACAGGGAAAAGTAGAGACTTTTGCTTTGGCCACCCCATGATGGGAGTTCCTGGAGGGAATAGGTATCAAAGATATAGGTAGATTGTAGTAAACATCAGGAGGGTGTAGGTAGCAGGAATTGCTCTTATCTATTAGGAATTCCTTATCAAAATATCAAATGTATGAATTTTGGACAGTACAGTATTTAAGAAAGACAGAAGTGTTAAATATTTCTTTGCAGTATTTCAACAGTAAATGAGTATCATTCTGCATGTAACGTCACCAAAACAGAAATACAGTATGTACTGTTTAAGAATATTTTGGGAGAAAATGAACTCAATTGAGTACTATATGGGTGTGCTACATCAAGTAATTTTCCATTTTACTAATGATTGAAACTACATGCTTTGTCCAAAAAATTCAAGATGTGTGACTTGCTGAAATGATAGATAAGTTCATACTACTACTATTCTCCATTTCTTGCGTTAGCGAGGTAGCGTTAAGAACAGAGGACTGGGCCTTTAAGGGAATATCCTCACCTGGCCCCCTTCTTTGTTCCTTCTTTTGGAAAATTAAAAAAAAAAAAATGATAGGGGAGGATTTCCAGCCCCCGCCCCCTCCCCTTTTAGTCGCTTTCTATGACATTCAGAGGGCAACCGTAGCACAGTGTTTTCAGAGGCTTGTACCTCATGTTCCTACCAACTACTTCCATCTAATGTGTTTACCTAATGTTCTAATATTCTACTTCTTCCAAGTGGTCCCACCAAATGTTTTTGCCTCCTACTTCAGCTGACTACATTATGTCATTACCCTTATGTATGTCTATGTGGAAACATTCATGTCAGCATGATAACTCTAATTATAAGTTATAGAAATGTTACACCATAGCTACCCCTTTAGAGAAACCTCATCCAATATGGGTACCCCTTTTTGGAGATTTTTTGTGAAGTTATTCAACGTATTTGCTTAAATTTACACACTTGGAAAATCTTATGCTTTTGCAAATCATATAACACAGGAGTACTGAATGATGGGAAGATCAAATGCATAATGTGTTGGATAGGCAAAGGCAGATAATATGATGTTCATATTTCTTTTTTTCAAAGTGAACCATATATGCCTCATTGTTTGTGCCTTATTTTCAAGATTTAACTAATCACCAGGACAATAATTGTGAAGTGAGGCCTATTAGGCATAACTAGCCAACAATATCCTTTACTACATTCAAGTCGTGGATCAAGATGTTCTCACGGACACTTAAGAGCAAAGAATGTTAAATGATGTTTTGGTTATTTCCTACTTTGATAATGAATCCTCAGAGGTTACTTGGGGAGCTAAAACACTGGGAAAGGGGAAAAATTATGTACTAAAAGAAGTCTTTTAAAACTGAGATGAAGTTTAGAGCTAAGTTATGAAGAGTTCTGTTCTTTACTCAACAGAAAATCCTGAAAAGGAAGATGCAGATTATGATGTAAGATTTTGAAGATGAAATCCGTGGAATGATCAGAATGGCAGATGAGCAGTTTTTAAGGGATGAAGTGCATTGGCCGGAGGTAGACACTGAGAACCCAGAGTATGGTTGGTATAAGTGAGGAGATAATCTGACACTGGAGGAGGAGGAAGATAGTAGAGAAAAAGAAAAAATGTGGCACATTGGTTGGGGCAAGGATGATGTGCTAGTACTGGGCTGAACCAGGCGTATGTGACGCAGTGTATGGAACCTGTGGTAGAGGATATATACATTTTACATGGGAGTGGATATGTGTTCATAATGAATTTGTTCAATGTTAGGGAAACAGTTACGCATAAAGACAAATGTGAAAGGTGAATGACCTCATTAAGTCTCCTTCAGTCAATGATAATGATGACATGGTTGTTCTCTTCAGTATATCGGTCAGGCAACAAACAAAAAATTTGACTGGATATTGGCTAGATCTGGGTCATGTTAATGCTTTGGTTGTTTATGTAGCATTTAGATGACTGTCAGTTTTTGATATCCCATGTTTCCATTTATAATTTGCACCACTGGATTCCTGCAATATTGAAAACAGTGTACCAGGCTGCTGCTGATTTTCCTTCTAGGTTTTTTGGTTGGGGTTAATTTGTACTACACCCATTTGGGTTATGTCACAGAATATTTTGGTTTGTCCCAACAGATTTGAGATTGAGAGTGCAGCTGATGACAGTGAATTAAAGTGATTATTTAGAGAATATGGCTCTGATGATAAAAGCTCATGATACTATTACAAGAGTAAAGATGATGATTTAGATGCCTCCCAGTTGTGACTCATCAAGATAAAGTAGTGATTACAGAGTATCATTATGAAGTGTATCGATTCCTCTACTTGCTGTGTCTCCATCTGTTATTTTGAATTCTTAAGATCAAAAAATTGGTTTTATCAGTGGATCTAGGAATGAACATTTAGAAAGTAGGCATTTTATGAAAAATACAATTCTGTAGAATGAAATTTGAAGAACAGAACTTGTGAAAGTAAGGCTCCAAATAATGCCTTGAGTGTGAATTTACCGTGGGGCATGTCCGACTGTGGTGGCTTGACTCAGACCAGCTAAGGTTATTAATTTGTATTTTCCATCTCTATATATTATATGTCATCTAGGGTATTTCATACATTTTATCTCTTCACATAGTTAATGTTGGTATGATATTTATTATTTGCTGTTTGTGGTATTGTAGAGCTATCATTTATGAAGAAATCCTTGTAATAAAAAGTGTAAGAAATACCTACTGCTATGTTGATAGAAATAACATAACAAGCTATTCTGATAGTAATTACCTTATTGTAATTGCTTTGTAATAGTGAAGTTTTTATCACATTTGCTATTTAGTGAATACCATGATATAGGGCAATCATTTTTGAACAAATGCATCAAAAAGAAAAGTAATGCCAAAAATGGCATCACAAATTAATATCATGAACTTTTTTGCTATTTTGATGGTCACCACCTCAATCTAATCACTTTGTGATAGTAAAGTTGAAGTCATATATACTGCCTTGTATATATAGCATCATAGAGTAGTCATGTATGACTACATGTGTTTGAGTAAAAAAGTTTAAAACCAATAACAGTCACAAATTAACTAATGTTGTAAATGCATACTTTATGGTGGTAGCAATTGCCTCAATGTTATCACTTCATAATATTGAAGTAGTTATTTAATGTAAGATTTTATATTAACAGTACAGAGCAATCATTAATGAACATAAGCTTTTGCAAAAGTAAGTCAAAAACTGTCACAGATTGATCATTATCATTATTTACATTAGCGGAGGTGTGAGGAGTGTTGTTGGATGACATCATATAGCTTAAATGAGGCGCTTAACCCTGATTCTTTATTTTACCCCAATTCTTGTATTATACTTTTTTCTCAGTACTCTCTTCACATTATTTTCTTTTTGTTCAAGAATTGGAAAATGGAGTGAAACAGCAGATTGGAAATCCAGCTTCTATGGTGACAGTCAACGGGTTAAAAACTCATCCATGCATAGTATCCTGATAGCCAACCCATAACCGTAATTTCCAGGGCATATAAATGGACATAAGCATTGATTACTCTTGTGCATATGAATAGACATATGAATTTCTCTTATAATTATTTGTATTGTCTACTTCTCAGGAGTGACAACAGGGTAGTCTCTTAATGCTGCTGGCTATATCTGGAAAAATGTCTCACATCACCCACAGTTTGTCACAAAGTATATTTATTATTTTAGTGTGATGCCAAATTTACACATCAACGACAGTTATTGTTAGAATAAACAGAAGAATATCTATAATATTATTGTTTATGTTTTTTATGAAAATAGGATTATTTGTTTTTTTTTTTACTCCTGTATATAGAGTTTTGCATTTGCAAATGATATGTAAGTTCATATGTAATACAATGAGATAAGAATTAGTTTTAAAAGAATGTAAAGTGAACATGCTTGGAAGAACACAAAATCGATAATGTAAGATGTCAGTAAAATGAACTCTCACGCAGAAAAAAACCATGATTATAGTGCTGTATAGTTAATGAGACATTGAACGTACAATTTGCCAACCCAGGCCCTCTCCTATTCACTCATTACCCTTCCACACCAAAACAGTGGAAATTATTGTGCTTTTGGGGGATTTTCCTCTATGATTTATGATATGGAACTACGGAAGCCATATGAAGTCTTAAGGTGGTGGTGGTTGGGGTGGATGTTGAGGGTTTTAGGAGCACTGAAGAAGTGTGAAAATAGGGATCATTATCTGGGAGGGCAAAACTGGGTATCTTTAAGGTATAGTAGTCCCAATAATACTATAAGAATGCAAGTCATGAGCTATAGATGAGGATATGTGGAGGAGAGTCGATGTGTTGGAAATGAAGTGCTTGAGGACAGTATGTGTTGTGACGGTTTGATTGATTAGAAATGAAATGGTAAGAGAGAGGTGAAGTTATAAAAAGAGTGTGGTTGAGAGTGGGTTGAAAAAAGGTTTTGAGTGACTATGGCCTGAACATGAAGAGTGTGAAAGATGTGCATGGGATAGATTGAATTGGAATAATGTGGTATATAGGGATTAACATGCTGTCAATAGACTGAATCAGGGCATGTGAAGCACCCTGGGGAAATCATGGAAAGGTTTGTGGGGCTTGGTTGTGGATAGGGAGCTGTGGTTTCAGTGCATTACACATGGCAGCTAAAGAATGGATGTAAGCGAATATAGCCTTTCTTCATCTGTCCCTGGCAATGTCTTGCTAATGTGGGAAATGGCAATCATGTAAAAAAGAATGAAAATTTGTGATATAGACATATTCTTTAAGGAAACACCTTTTTTATTTCACATACCATATGGAATTCCTGGATGATACATCTAAGTAACGGATTAACAATTGATTTATATTCCTTTTAATAAGACCAACCACTCATAACTAAGGCTAAAAGCTAACCTTGAATAACAGTAGGCTACAGTACCATGGGTTGAGTTTTAGATTTAGGTAAATTAAGTCACCAAAGTCTTAGTTTCATGCAGGTGGGGAACATAGATTTCTCTAAAAATGTTCATATATTACAATTTATTTCTTACTAAATGTTTTTTGTATGAGAATACTTAAATTTTGTCTCAAAATTTGTACTGCTGTAAATGGAAACAGATTTCAAAAGATTCCCTTGTAATAATTTTTTTTTCATCTTAATGACAAAGCATCAAGAATTGGTGAATGATGGCATCATTTTTGGATAGCCGTTCTTTAATTGTTATGTGTAATGCACCAAAACCAGCACCTACCTTACACAGCCAAGTCCACAGATTTTTCCCTGGTTTATTTCTTTTGCTTCATATTCCCTGGTTCAGCTTTAACAGTGTACAGACTGCTGTATACTACATCATTCCATTTATTTCAATTTTGACAGAAATCGATATTGTCAGTGTTTCTTTGTTCATTCTCCCCATATATTTGAACCATTTCACCACACTCAGATTGGCTTTTTCAGTCAAACTGCATCGACTAATACACCTCTCTCTTATACACTGTTGTTCCTTGCTTGATCAATCCATCTCACTCCACATATTGTCCTCAGACTTTGTATTGATAAAAGAAAAGAAATTTCAGAAGCAGACACCATCTGTCTGCATTCAGATGGAAATCTTTGATAACATTTGTGATAATTACAGTACAATTTATTGTATTCATTATTGTGTATCTTTTTTCTCATTTTTTTTCAGCAACATAAGCTCATCAATGTGTTCAACACAATAATTTGTATTTTTTATTGATATACTGGAGAAATTACTTGACTGGGTGGGGTCCAGTCCTATAGGCCCAGATATCTGGGACTAAAGTGTAGTTAAATCATTTGAAAATGTTTTCCTTTGAACTAGAAGGTAATGAGATATTTTTGTAATGATTATCATGTAACCGATAAAAGAAACACATAATGTTATACTGTTGATCCAATGTTATGATCCTGACAATTGAAATTTTACCGATAAAGGTTTTAGATTTAGCTAACTAGTATGTGAATGCCTTTGCCATTTCGATATTGCTTGCTTTTTCTGCTCTCAAAATAGTTTTTTTGTGAATCATTATTAAGAAACATTGGATTGTTTCCTGTCTTTCATGTCATTATTTTGATTGTGTTTTCTTGTCAGGTTACAAGTTTTTCCAGTAATTTATGCATTCATTTAGATATATGTGAATAATAGTTTTCTCTTGTCCATTCATTTTTTAGTAATTTATTGATAGGTGTCACTGTCTGTTCAGGTCCATTCAAATAATCAGGTTCTTTTGTGTTGATTGATAGTTTTGCATGATCTATTCATAGATGTCATTATCCATTCATAATAGTGTAATGATTTTGTAAATGTTACTTTTACCTTACACTGTTGTCAGAGATATGTCTCAGGTTACATTGTCTGAGATTTCCAAGTGAATCTCATTGAGTTTACTGATGATCTGTTTACATGTGTATAAAAGATTTTAATGTTCAAACAAGTTTTTTTTCTGTTTGTATGATATTCATCAGTTACATTAGTCTTCATGTCTGATTAATTGTAGGGAAATATGTGAAGTTATAGTGAGAATTTTCACTTACTATTTTGGCGTTATACTAATTTTTTCAGTTCTTGTGGTCACTAGAATATAGTACTTAATGGGTATATGTCTGGTTTAAGCGTTTCTTGGTAATTATGGTTAACCCTATAGAATAAGTATCATGTGATGCATAAAATAGTTGGTTATAACCCAAAGACATGATGGTAAATAGGAAGCATTCACAGCAGTCCTGTAAAAGGAAAAAAAGTGCATTGAGAGATATGATGAATAGGAAAAATTTTAATGTAGAATGTGGAAGTTAATGGCATGTTGAAGAATTTGTCCCTGTTCTAATGTGTTGATGTAAAAGCTTTATTTTTGTAGATTCAGCTGAGTCACAAATATGACCAGTGGAAGAGTTATTAAAAAATTATATGACAAGGAAGGCCTTTTGTGATGGTATGGCATTATGATTTGGTGAACAGGATATATAATTGATAGCACAGGAATTACTAAAGGGTATAGATACTTTAGATGCTGCTGCTATGGGGAGATTGTTCATCATGTACAGTGTGAAAGTATTGTCATTACCTGTTTGTACCATACAGGAAGGGAGTTTTATGCTCACAGGGCCCCATCTCTTGAACAATCTCTGCTATCATAGAACTTCTTAGATTTATATGTCATGTCTATCATTCATGTCCTCAGTCATCTTATTCTATTTATCCACCGCTCTTTGATATGAAAGTCCTTCTTTACATTTTTTTTTACGAAAGTTTTGTTTAACGTTATGTCCCATGCTTGCTCTGTCCCTACATCCCTTGAAGAACTGATCACCATCTGTGTTGTTGATGTTTCAAAAACATCAAAGGTGGGCAAATTTAAAGCCTCTGACCTTTCCCTGTAACTCAGCTTTTGTAATTCTAGTACCATATTTGTCCTCTGGATTTGCTTTATGAGCTCTTTGTGCTTCTCTAAGTGCAGTGACCAAAACATGAGAAGCACATTATAGTCTTGGCCTTATGTATGATATGAACAGTTTGCTAAATATTTTCTTATCCATATACTTAAAAGTTATACTAACATTTGCCAGTTGATAAGTTAGGGATGATGTTGACTCCCAAGTGTGAGGATGGAAGTGTAAACAGAGATGTTGGTTTTGCTTGATAAGTCAACTTGATGTTCAGAGTGAAAATTGGTTTGAAAGCCCTTGGTCACTTAAACTTACTGGAGTGAAATGAGAGCATGTATACTCTCAGTCTA
>JAUUDY010097056.1:0-14279 GCA_032361765.1 Panulirus inflatus
GCGCTAGGGAAGGGAGGGGGAAACCCACCTCCACCTCCTCTTCCTCCTCCTCCTCCCTCACCGGGCAAGCGCACCGGCCGGCCTAGCACCACACACACAGATGTTGGTCCAGTAGTTGCCTGGATCCCCAGTTGAGCAGTGATCCGTGTGTAGGAGCGGGGTGTGTGTGGCCGTTCCCCCCCCCCTCCCAGTTACTGGTGTGTGTTCTGTGCGTGTGTCTCTGTGTGTGTGTGTATGTTCTTAATCTCGCCTCTCGCGTCTCCTTCGAAGCCAAACTTTGCAAACCTGGATCAAAAAATAGATATATTTTTCTACATATTTTTGCCCGATTTGTAAATGGGTTATCAAGTGCTTTTTTTTTTCTTTCTTTTGAATCCAATATGCAAATGATGTTCACTGATCTCAAGAGGTTACGTACAGGAAACAGTTAGTGATTAAAATGGTGATCAACTCACATGTCATCATGATTAATGATTAATGACGTGTTTAAAGACCTGGATGAAAGACATGCATCGGTTGATAACAATATGGATTAATGACGTGATTAATTATATATGAATTGGCTCAAGGACATGATTAATTATATATGAATTGACTCAATGATATGATTAATTATATATGAATTGACTCAGTGATATGATTAATTATTTATGAATTGACTCAGTGATATGATTAATCATTTATGAATTGACTCAAGGATATGATTAATTATTTATGAATTGATGCAAGGATATGATTAATCATATATGAATTGACTCAAGGATATGATTAATCATTTATGAATTGACTCAAGGATATGATTAATTATATACAAATTGACGACAGTGGAAAATAGTAGAAAAAATGGAAAGTGATGTCAAATGCTTCATCAATTGCTCTCCAGGTAGTGGAGTGTCCTTCTCCATTGATGTTGACGCAATTATTGATGCTGACGCAATGGTTGATGTTGACGCAATGATTGATGTTGACGCAATGATTGATGCTGACGCAACGGTTGATGTTAACGCAATGGTTGATGCTGACGCAACGACTGATGCTGACGCAATGTTTGATGCCGCAGCGACTGATAAATGACGGAGTGCTCAATGGTGACGCAAATGATTGATCTTGACGCAATAATTGATGCTGAAGGAACGGTTGACGGTAACGTAGTAACTGATGCTGACCCCATGGTTCATAATGATGGTAAGGTAATAACTAATAATGATGATGATGCTAACATTGATGTCAAGACATTGACTGAGGGTGACGCAAATGATTAACGCCGACGCAAAAATTGATGCTGACGCAGTGGTTTATGCTGACGCAATGATTTATGCTGACGCAAGTAAATATGATTATATACTCCAGTGACTGATATTCTAGCGTAATGATTGATGCTGACGCAGTCATTGATACTGACGCAATGCGTAAATATGACGCACACATGACGACACTTCGACTGATGCTGACGCACTGACTGATGTACAAAGTGATTGATGCGACGCGATTGCAAAATTGGTTGACGATAACTCAGTTATTGATGCGACGCGATTGCAAAATTGGTTGATGATAACTCAGTTATTGATGACTGAGTGAAGAAAGATCGACGCTGACGCAAAATGGCCGAGGCTGATGCAATCATTGATAACCTGACGCAGGGATTGATGCTGACGCAGTGATGATGATGACGCAGTGACTCAATCTGACGCAGTGACTCATGATGATGTAATGACTCATGTTGACACAAGCCAGTTATCCTAAGTCAGGATTAAGATAAGTGCTCATCTGTGTTAAGATGACTGAACGCAAGACAGCACCTGAAGGTAAGTTAATCACATCGTACGCTATTATTCTAACTCAAGATAAAAATAGAAATGCTAAATTACTTATTTCTAAGATAAGAAAATAATGCAGATCATTCAAAGTAAACAAATGTTAAACCAGCTAATCACCAAGGCGTCTGACAGCCATACCAAACATCCAATCACTCGACTGTGAGATGTGATCAGGTGAACGGGGAATGACTCTACCTTATG
This sequence comes from Panulirus inflatus, assembly GCA_032361765.1. Lineage (NCBI taxonomy): Eukaryota > Metazoa > Arthropoda > Malacostraca > Decapoda > Palinuridae > Panulirus > Panulirus inflatus. The sequence continues at coordinate 2,019 of JAUUDY010097056.1, forward strand.
TGATTAAGAGCCCAGTATCATGCCATAAGCTCGTTAGTTGGGCTAATGGTCAAACTATGTGGTGGAACAACCTCACGAGGGTTGCCGTCTTTCCTTAACCTCCACTGATAACAAAGATAAGTTATTGGACCTCTAGGAGATAATATCCTCATTAAGAGGTATATTTTTTCCTACCTTCATAATGTTCCCATAGAGTAACTATGGTCTGTCCCAGGGAATTTGCACTCCTACCACGTGCCATCCTTTGTAACAGGTTAGTGACCCAGTTGTGCAAAATTGAATTACACAGAGAATGCATGTCTGTAATACCTGTATGCACTTGACCTACCCCATGTGCATGGGAACTGAGTTGATAATTATAGATACCATTTACATACGTGTAAAAGTACACTGAAAATTTTAGGCTCAACAAAAGACCACTTAAAACTCTAAAACCAGTGCACATGTATAAAGTAAGAAAAAAAAAAAAATGTTTGATTTAGAGCTCAAATTTGACGTAAATTGTTTAGAAACCACTGATTGTTCAATACAATATACAATGTGTACTGTACGCTGAATAAATGGTATTTTAACTTGAGCGTTAAGACTGTGATGGGGAATAATAGAATGAAAATATTTGGACAAGAAAATGAAAAAATTCCTCAATTTGTAACAGCATCATGAGTGGAGTTTAACAGAAAGATGTTCTGTAATCTCATTCATTTGTACAATAATTGTGTCTTATTAAGAAGAACAAGAAACATAATAATAGTCCATGTTAGCTGTAATCTTTGTACTTCTGTTCCTTTTGTTTCATGTTCTTATCTACAGTATTAGTTTCACTGAATTACTTGTGTATTTGATTTATTTGATATTATTTCCACATCTTGACTGTTCCCATTTACATTCAACAGATCAAAGTTATATGTACATTTTTTGTAAAACAATTTTCAGGAACAGGAATTCCCAGCCACAACCTTACAGAATGGCAAAATTGTAGGTGGGCTATTGGCTGTGAAAGTGTAGGTTTTCTTTCCTTATTTTTTCATATTGGTAACTGGATGCTTTGTAGGTGGTTTAGTTCCACATTCTCAGAATGGAAAGGATTATTGTGAAATTTTAATAAAAAACATTAAGTAAATAAACTGAGAAAGAAAGTGACTGATAATTGATAAAGACACACAAACTGCTTAGAAGAATGGAGGATGCCACCAAATATGACTCAGCCAGTCCTGAGTTTATGGAAATATTCAAGTACATTGTGCTGTCAGTTCCTTTTATTTAAGAAAGATTGCTTCAGTTGAAAAATCTTACAGGAACATTAAGCTAATCCTAAGGCAAAGATTATCAAAAAAAGCATGGTAGGCGACAAGGACTGAGGGCTGAATATGTTTTGATTATTTGTGAACAAGATATAAGTGAATACATTTACACTGTATGATCCTAGATTCCTCACATGTAGTACAATAATGATTTTGTAAAATAACCCCAGCAAAGAAAAACCTTACAGTAACATAAAAGTGGTGGGCACAACCATGTTCTGTCCACCAAGGAAATTCCCATAATCAATATCAAATTCTACTTTCCAAAAGTTGGTGTTGTGCAGTTGCCTTAATTAATTTTCTTATGAGCAGGTATTTCACCTCTATAATGGTTTTATTCACCCCACTAATGTAGTACTGCTCACAAACTTAAGGTGTTTTTTCCTCCATCTCTTTATCAAGGAGAGTAGAATAAAAAGTCTTCCATCTCATTCATTCTCCCAGCAGCACCCTTCTTCATCCACCCCTTTCTGTACGTCACGATAATACTGCACTCTCTATTGTACAGGTTATCATTTTGGCCACGGCCCTTGTGAGCTGTCTGTATATGTCCTTTACCCCTAGGCTTGGATCCATGGCTGCTGCATTGTGAACTTTGTGTGTGGAGACTGGACATTCGAGAATTGACCATTATGATAACCTTCATCTTCCTCTGACCAGCTGAGCTGTGGAATTCTCTTTCTCCTTTTATCTTTCTCTCTTCCTATATACTTTATAAATTTAACCCTCTTGCATCACCCTACCTGCAACAGGTGCTCCTAATAGGATACACCCATCCTAAATGTAGTATGGTTTGAATGGCTTGGACCCTACATTATTGCTTTTACTTCTTTCTTAAGTAGAAATCCCCATCTTCTCATGAGGGATCTAAAGCAGCGACTGGCCATTGATTACAACATCGCACAGCCATCTTGGATGGTTAATGAAACATTTTTGGCCAAAAAGGTGTTATCAATTGGCTGTATTGAATGTGGTTTTGCAATGTGAATTGACCACACAGCATGTAGAGATAAAATGCTTTAGAAAATGCATTACATATGATAATGCTTTTTCTGGGAAGTATTACATTTAGAGAAAACAGACCATGTCTAGGTTTGGTCTACCCATTCGCCTTGTTCCCTCCACTTCTGACACATATATTGTCTTTGCCAACCTTTTCTCACTCATTCCTTTCATATGTCCAAACCATTTCAACACATCCTCTTCAGCTCTCTCAACCATAATAGTTTTATTACCACATATCTGTCTTGCCCGTTCATTACATACTTGATCAAACCTAATGTCTGCCAAATGTTTCAACCTACTTCTTCTACCTAATACTCCCAGCTAATGCTCCTATTTAATGTTCCTACATACTGCTTCTGTTTATTGCTCCTACCGTTTTGCCAAAAGGCAGGGCTAGTGCATAGTGCTCACCTCAGAAAAATCTAGGAATCAGGAAGAATGAGTTGAGTGTTATGTGTGACAAGGAGAGATTGTATGTTTGTGGTCAGAATGCCAGCAGTCCACTTATGGGTGAGACAAAGAAAGGACAGTTACCTGGTTCAAAGGAGTGCAATCTGGCAACGAATCAAGTGCTGGCTCACTCCACAGCCATCACTGACCCTCCCAATACCCTAGTGGATAGTACAAGTAATGTACCTCCCTGGTCTGTGGCCACCTACCAACTACTACCCATTTTTGCCATCCCTAATAACAACCTCTCTCTCCACTCATTCTTCACCACTCCTAGAACCTTTTCCCCTCACCCACCTCATGATTCACTTCCACTTCTACGATTCCATATGTTTTTTTAAGAGATGGAAATCCTTTCATATGCATTTTATCATAACTTTTTTATTTTTTTAAAATGCATGTTAAAGAGAACAAGGTTTTGTAAAAATATTGAGAAAAAAAATAGTCATGCTTTTCATACTAACCCTGAACTGATTTGTGATAGAGATATTTTTATAAAAGGTCTCAGAAACAAAAATGACAATTTTTGCATATATCATAATTTCTAGTTGCAAAAAATAAATACAAAATTGGATGAAAAATTATAGAAAGTAGAATTTTATCACCTTACATTGCACTGCACAAGAACTTTAACAAAGGCATTAAACATCATTATGTTAACATGGTTATACATGTGTAATTCTGGTGAGGGATGACTTGAACCAAATCTGAAACAAAGTTTGAAGCAACTCGAGTCCCAACTTGTAGGATAGCCATTCAGTTGCTGTCCAAATTAAGTGACATGACATGTAATTAAAGCTTGATAAACTCTTTCATACCTTTTGTTTATATGTTTGACTCCAATGCCCCTAAAAAAAAGCACATGTTCCCCCTAATGCACCAGTAGTCTAACCTAACTGCCTTGTTTTATCTTGCACAATTGCTAGGCTGTCAATTTTGTCATATGCCAAACTGAACTGTCTTCAACACTACACAGAAAATCTCATGAACTTAAGTTATGAATAATAACTATTTACTGTTAAAATTCCCCTGACTGGTAAGTAGTAGTTGGAAGGCAGCCACCTACCAGGGAGGTATGTTACCAGTAAGATCAGCCTGAGTATTGGGAGTGTTGGTGAATGCTGTGCAGATGTGTTTTTCTTTGTGCCTCCCCCATATGTGGACTGCTGGCATTCTCTCCACAAACATATAATCTCTTCATGTCACAAATAACACTTAGTCATTCTTCTTAACAGCAGAATTTTCTGCAGTGAGCACTATGCACTAGCCCTGCCTTTAGAAAGAATAATAGAGCAATAGACAAAAGAAGTAGAAAGGAACATTATGCAGGAGCACTGTAAAAAACATTAGGCATAAGTAGGGAGGAACATTAAGCAGGAGCATTGGGTAGAAGTTGTAGGTTGGAACATGACGCAGGAGTGTCTGGATACACTGTGCTAGAGCTGCCCAATGCCAGTGGACTGTTAAGAATGAGGCACTAAAGGCATAGAAACAGCACTAATAGTTCACCAGACATGGAAACTTGCTGTGGCTACCCCTTTTGAGGGAGTTCTTGAAGGGAAGAGGCATCATAGATATGGATAGTTAGATTCTCTGATACTGGAAAGGTTAAAAAGATTCTAATAATAACACCCTTGACAACTGTAAAAGAAAAGTTATTAAGATTCTAATAAGAACACCCTTGACAATTGTAAAAGAAAATTTATTTTCAATCTTTAGGAAAATTTTGGAACTTTGAAAATCAAATGATCAAAAATATTTAAAAAAATTATAAATTCATTACTTAAAAGTCATAGCATGTATTATATATTCAAGTGGGTTCCAATCTCCTGTGAAGATATGTTCTATATACTTTGTACATATGATAAAGATGAGGTAAGTAAATGGTTTCCCCTTTCATTCCTGCAGGTTTGCTGAGGTGCACATGAATATGTTTAGACCCCTTCCCCTGAAGGATGGTAATTGCTATTTCCTGTCATACATTGTGTTTTTCCATGTGGTCTGAAGCTGTACTGGTGCTATTTATGTCTGTTAAATAAATCAACAGTGCCTTTCTTCTTACCTGGATCTCTGGGTTCTGTGTACTTCCTAATACTCACAAACCAAGGTAACATTTGTGTTAACCATTTGGAAGGACCTGCTACAGTTCCTTAGTGCTAAGTGTCTACTTTACAACTTGCCATTCAGCATCCTACGTTTATGTGACTGAAAGGTATCACCAGCAAGTCAGGCCTGCAATCATGCCACACCAGAATCCTGAAGCTAAGCTTGGCAGACTCCATCTCGTCCTACATTCTTATACAGCAAGATGGAAGATGCAGTTCCTCAGTAGATCAGACATACAGCTCCATTATAGTACCTTTCTCCAGCACTGCCAGCTGCTTTGCCAGGCCCCTTCCCTTACGAGAAGTTACATGCTGTACTTGCTAACCTTGACACCTCTTCACACCGATGTAGGCCCCTTGGAATCTGCAAGCCAAATTTTTTTTTTTTTAATTTATCTGTTTGGGCTTAGGCCCATCGACTGCTAAAGTCATTAAAGGCGTTATAGTCGTTATAATTACCAACAAAAAAATCGTGAACACCTTCAGATGATCAAGATGATTCTAAGACTGTACACACACGTGTCACATACGGCCAAGATTATTTCGCTGACCACCTGAAGCCTTCACATCTTTACATTCCCGCTGACGTGGTTGCTTATCATTTATCCTTTTACCAATTTTCCATGCTTATCCTTACACAGGGTCCTACATGTTCCATTTACCTTCTGTACTACAGTTATATGTCGCACCGGTGCAACAAACTGCTGCATCAAACAGTAAATTGCCATTGCACAAACATATCTACCCTCCCCTCTCCAACTTTATGAGACCAACATTGCCATGAAGACGTTCGTAACCTTCCCACTTTCAACAGTACAAGACATCTAACTGCATAAAGCTTTGCCTCTGTTCAGTTCTGAATCTCCCCACCGTTTCAAGTACCTAGTTGGATATACCAAACACCGGGCACTATATTCAAATTCCTTCCCATTCCCGAGAACATGCAGAGAAAGAGGTCATTGTTGGGATTTACAACCATGGTTCATGCAGGCGCAACGTAGTTAGTCTTAATTTTCATTTTCTTCATGCTTCTCATGTCAGTACTTTTGTTTGAACGAATAGGCTCTTCATTCAATACCAATTTTCACTGGATTTTCTTTGATACTTGTAAGATGTTTCATATGCCTGCCCTAGTTTTGCCCCTGAATACCGTCACTTCAGTTCACTCTTATCCTGTGAACGCTTTTCACCCTTCTGTCAACTTTAGTTGGGTCAGGTCACTTTCTTATTCATTTTTGTGGTCCTTTTGTGAACACCAAACTGGAAAGGTGGTGTAGGTTGTGCTATATCTCTGAAGCCCCGTTCCTTCTAGGATTTCCCTCAAAGGAATGGCCATGGTAAAGTCATCATAACAACTGAACTCCAGTGCCGCCTCTTATCCTTTAGAATCTCAGCCTTAACATGCCACCTCCAGAAGGCAACTCTAGAGCAATGTTTCCAGAGGCTCCAACCTAAGTTCCTACCGACAACTTCTACCTGCCTTGTTTCCCAAATGTTCCATCTTACTATTTTCTAATGCTCCCACATGATATTCCTACCTACTACATATATACCTAATGCTTCTGCCTAACATTCGTACTTACAACTTTCATCTATTGTTCCTACCATTTTGCGGTAAGGAACATCTAGAGTTACGAAAATTGATATATGTAAAGTTAAGTTTTATTACGTGTGACAAGGAGAGATTGTATGTTTGTGGACAAAATGCAAGGAGTGTTTAAGATGAACAATAATATAAATGCTGAGTTTGACGACCTCGTTGAGGATGCTGGCCATATATCCAACACAAACACCCAATCCACGATCTACAGTTTCTCTAGATGAGAATATTTCCAGTCATCAGTGGAATTGTGGAATCTCAGCTTGTTAAAGGCGTATCAATGAGAGATTACGAATGCCCCATTGTCCGACAGTATCCGAGATCCCTGAATCCGATTTAACTTAAATTATTTCGGGTCCGAAAGCCTAGTTTGGGTTGGGAGGATGATAAGTCCCGACCTTCCATGAATGAGAGGGTACAACCGTACATATGTACCTCCAAGTAGTGTAGCAAAACATGGGAAGTATCGTACACAGTCCGCTGACCATAAAACAGCACACATCTGGCTTGTTAATGCTTCTGGAGTGTTTATACCTCAGCTCTTGGGTTATGATCTCCAGCTACTAACGGGAGGGACTCCTTCAGCAGCAGTACCATACAGCTACAGCATGCCCTTCTGCCTTCAGGTGCTCTATGGGACAGCATCATTAGTAACAGCAGCACCATAGGACCTGGGATACACCTCAGCCCACCTGCATTTTCAATTAGGAGAGGAGACCACCTCAGCCTTCATGTAGCAGCACCACGGTACGTACCCCAGCCTTATGTTTCTTCCCGTTCCTGGTCCAGTACTGGCTACTTTTCTAGTAGCTTCATACTCTTTGTCTGTGTAGGAAGTTAATGGTATCCGTGTTTCTGTACCTTCCCCAGTACTCCTTTTCCCTCAAGAAATTAGGCCCTCAATTTGTTTTTATATATATAATTGGGTAAGAAAACAAGTTAGACATCGAAATGACGGCTACACTAATTCCAAGATTCTGTACTCCCGAATAGTGACGTCTTTCTCTCTCCTGTACCTACACATGTGTCGAAGACATTAAAGCTAACAGATATCCAGTCTCTACATTTCCAACATCTTTTGACATTCCATAACTCACAAGTCTTTGTTCTTTGTAAACCTACTTTTTCCAGCAGAGAACACGGGACACTAATCATTCTGCCTTTTGGCAAAATCTTGTAAGTACTGTGTGCATCAAACAAAAATAATTGTACTCTCTACAAACAATAATTAAGCTAAATATTTGAAAGCAAAGCAGAAAGATGATAGATACTTTAATGTCATAGCAACTATGCCAAATACAATGTATACATGACAGCAGAGAATAAGAAGGGTTGTGAAGCAAGTATTGTATGTGGGGAATGCTGTATGGTAGCCCAGAGCCTTTTATACATTATAAATGTTGGCTGCCTGGTGCGTCGTTACTTCGCTTTTTGACATTATTAAACCACACACTTTTTTTTTAAGTCCCTCTGTATTTGAGGCTAGAGGCAACCATGTACCTATTCCTGCTCTGTAAATTCCACGGAACCTTCCATCACAATACCCTGGTTCCTGGCTACTGAGCTCCATTTCCCTCCCAGTCTATATGACCGTTACAGATTGTTAAATTCTTTGTGGTTTCACTCTTCGAGTCTCGTTTACTCCTTTTAAATTTTGTTACCACATAAACAGAAGCAGTACATGATAATTTTCTATATGTATGTGGATGACTTTTTCAACTTTTACGCAGTTATCCGTGAGGTTGATTAGTAATGTTGGTGTATCCATTCCTGACATCCTAGTGTCCGTTGATATATTTCCTGTACACGTGTAGTCTGAGAATTTGTCTTCCCAAGACTATGGCTCCATGAGAATCCATGTGATTACTATTTCTGTAGTATGGGGAGTCACACTCTTGATGCCTAGTATGTTCATCATATCTTAAATGTGTGTGTTCACACATACACCATCCCTAGCCAGGTACCCATTTCTTAGCTAGTCTTGAGTGTGAGATGAACACCTTGGATGAGTGTGGGACAACCACTGCTCTCATGATTTAATGCAATGCGGACCCGACTCCGGATGGGACCATGCTGACTCATGGTCAGTAACGCTAAATACTGCATCATGGAGGTAAGTGAGCGAGAAAGCTTAAAATAGAATAAAAACGCATTTTATGATATCAGCCAGACCGGTTCCTTCCTAAATAACAGAATGATTTATAAGTGTGAATATATATTGCAAAATTCTTATAATTACAGATGTACTCACTGTATAGATATTTTGCGAAATGGATCCAAATCCAAAATCATATCTTATTGTGTTACGATTCTGGCTTACCGGCTATACAAAATCCCAATGCGTTGCTACAGTAGCTAAGTGGCCATATCTGGCTATCTAGTTTCACTATTAGAGTATAACTAATCAAAAATCCTCTAACGTATCAATGATAACGGTGTACGACAAGACTCAGCACGACTTTTGAATAGTTTGTCATTGTTCACCTCCCATCATTTCCCTCTGCATTTCCTTTCCCCACTTTTTTCACCATATATCTTCCACTATCCATTCTCCAATGAAGGTACAACATGCGATAAGACCTATCTTATTTTGGTAGCCACATTAACTTTGATTATAAGAAAACTTTTACTTCATATTAAGGGGAAAAAAGTTTACCCATTTTCTGTTGTTCTGGTGTTGGTGGTGGAGTGTGGTAGTGGCATGAAGGTGGTGAGGTAAGCGACGGTCAGGCGGAAACCCAAACCAGTCATGTCACACCAGACCGGGATAACAGGTAAGTAAATACCATTATTGAAGTTGTTCCCTTGTGTTATATTTCTATACCAGGCCTTGTCAGATAAAGGAGGGAACTTGGCTTATCCAAGTTTGTCAAAAATGATGTTTAGTTAGAGGAATGTGTGGGATATATATGTGTGTGTGTGTGTGTGTGGGATGTTTAGGAGGGCGTTACCTTGCAAAATGGTGTTATCACAAGTTATCTAATAGTTTTTTAAGTACATCTTCTATATGGTCTATATACAGGGAAGAAATTTATTTGATTTGCGGTTGAATATCTAAGGTATGTGTTGATGTATGGATTGCATAAATTACTTGCTCCGCAACTTTCTCTGACCTTCCTTTTGTGGACTTCACGGTTAGCGAGGCAAAAATAAGTAATTTTGTCGTATTCATGATACGTTTACAATTCAGTATTTGGGTAATATCAACGAAAACGGCCGAAGGGTAGATTTTGTTGAAAGTGGTACAAATGAAATCTTTACACTGTAGACTTGATGTAGAGGAGGGGATTGCAGGTGGAACACTTCCTGCTCCTACAGTTTTGCCGTCACCAAGTGGGTAGAGCTCAGAATAAGAAGGAAACGGTCTGATAAAATTACTCTACCAGCACTTCGAAGTTTAAGGAACTGATTGATACCACTTTCTTTGTTGGTAACGTCTCAGGTAGAACAGTAGGTATCTATACAGCATCCCAAGTGATTTTGTGAATATTATCTGCAGTCTGTTGGTGAGGACACATCACCCTGCAGACAGCAGAAAACAAACCTCCACCTGGTGTTTGTCCGGAGTTTGTAGAGATTAACACAGTAGTAAATTGATTTACAAATTGAGACCGCCAAGTTAACTGTAATTTTTATATTTATTGGAATTTACATTACAGTATTATTGTCAAACCTCACATTTTTTCATCTCCCGCATAACCCAACCATGATTGAATCACAGCGTTGTATTAATATTGAAAATAGATCACCCCTTTTCAATCTTTCTTTACAGTTACATGAAGGATTCCATAAGAGTGTCATAAACCAGAAACATGCATGTCCTCTTTTTCTCTTTCATAGACCTTATCTAGTAATGTAGCAGTTTCATCATTTTTGTGGTAATTGATTATAAACACACTGTGCCACCTCATTTATGGTGTTCTGGACTTGTCCTTAGAAGGAAAGTTGTTGCATACTTCAAGTTTCTGGCAGAGAATGTTTTTTTTTTAAGGAAGTGAATATCATTTTTTTCACACATTTAGCTTTCTCAGGCTATTTTGAGCATAGTTCAGGGACACATTAAATCTAACTATGGAATTTTCTGGGAATGTAATTGTTTAGAATAGCTCAGCATCATTTTTAGGTTTGAATATTGACTGACTGTGTCTGCAGAACAACTGTGTTTGGAGAATATAGTAACAGATGCAGAGCTATGACATATCACCAGAACCTACAAGAACCTCAGTAGCAGAAGTGATATATGTCTCTTGGTGTGGAATTTTGATATTGGATGCCATGTTGATGGTGCTTTTTCATAAGTGCCAGTGGCATATGATAGAATAAGATAGTGAATGTTGTGTATCATGACTTAGGGATTCACAATGGATGAGATTTCATTCCATAAGGACTTAGTTTTGCATTGTCAGTGTTCCTTGCTGAGAAGGATTCCCCGAGATCGATGGGTAGACATCTATATAATGAGTGCAAATGAAGGTTTAATGTCTAATGAGGCCATTTATTTTTTCTTTAACAGGAGTGTCAACTTATGAAATGGTTTATTGTTAATAGTTGCTGAAAGTACTTGTACTGCTGTTAACCAACATTACCTTTCAGAGAGGGTAAATGTGCTAAGTTAGAAAGTGTACAAAGATCTTATATACCCACAGTAGCACAGTAAATAATCTGAACTGTTGGGAGTGGCTGAAATCCCTGAGGCTGTACTTTTTGGAGTGGAGATAGGAAAGGTACCATTTGATTATGGTTTTTCTGAAAATCTTAGAAGGCATTGTTCCTAATCGACATGCAAAAATGATTCCCTGCTGTATTGACGAGACAGGCATAGACGACTCTATAGAATATTGGCTTTGAAATCAGAAAGTGTGAGAAGCACAACCCTAAGACAATTCAACACATTGTTTGCAGTCATCAGAAACATTGTAGGATGCACAGTAGAAAAAGTTAAGAAAGGCCCTTGATTGTTATTTACAAAGTGTACCAGATCAGCCAGGCTGTAGTGGTTAGACAAATGTTTTTGGATTCAGTTTGGATTCATTTCAAGTTGTGGATGTAGAATACCTTTGGAGTAAAGTCTGTTAGGATGTACCCATGGATGGATAAGAGTAGTCTCATTGAGGATCATCTTGCTCTAAAGAAGTCCATCATTTCCCTACTCTTGTGTAGAGTGCATTACATAACAGCAGGAACCCTATGGTTGTATGATTGATTACATTAGTTGATTATTTTTGCTTGCTGTTTGCTTATCACTTTCATTTTGTTTTTTGTTTTGTTTAAAAGTGCTATGATTTTTAATATGGAAAAAATATTTTTGACGTTATTTCTTGAGAACTTGCTTATAACATTTCAATTTTGCAGCAAATGAAGATTTGCTGAATTTCTTCAGTACCTGCCGGAATGGAAGTGTTCGAGTCTTCAGGATTACCATCGAAGATGGTACTGGTAACTGTGTTGTTCAGTAGCTTATATTCTATCTGTTCATTAGTGAGGCAAAAGCTGTTTAATTGTTGTAGACTTAAAGGGTCATTGAATTATATCAATGTATCTAGCCTATCTTCATATCTTTATAGTTGTAGATTGTTTCTGTTTGACATACTTTTATTTACATTGACATATAGTAATTATAGAAATGTGTAATGTTAGGTGGCTGTTTGTTGATTCAAGATTGATGGCAGCATTTAGTGGGTGATTAAATTTACAAGAATGTTTGTATGAATATCTTTATTATGGTGAAAGAAGAAAGTTGAGAGTAAATGTGAATAAGAGCAAGGTTATTAGGTACACTAGGGGTGAGGGTCAAGTTAAT
>JAUUDY010097166.1:0-14277 GCA_032361765.1 Panulirus inflatus
CATTAACAAAAAATTAATAATTAAGAATTAATATTTATCGATAAAAAAAACCATATAGTTGTATACATACATGAATAACACACAAATATAGAAAGTCTTACATTAACAAAACAATCATGGAAGTGCAAGCGTAGCAAGGATGCGCCCATACGGCGCTCTTTTTGCACCGCAGCCTCCACAACGCTTCTAATGGTGCTTAAAGCGTTAGGGCACGTGTAGTCATAGTAATCATGTGACAATTTTGAAAATGCTGTTGTTGGAAAAGCTGCAAACACAAAGACAGTGAAGTTTGAACCCTACATGGAGGTGAAAGATACATTAACCTGGGAAGCAGTGCAGTTCATGCGTGGCGTCATGGATGAATGTACACATCTGGGAAATTTTAGTGTGCCAGTCGACCCCTCTCTGGTGATTATTGTTGCTGCTGAAAATGATGGGTAAGAATATTTTGCTGCTTATATTTTCATAATATTTCTCTCTACGGTGGTTTCAGTATTTAACTCATGTCTCATTTTATGGTTAGTCTCTCATCTACTGTTCTGCCATATATCTTGTGTAACTACCTCTAATTAGAATCTAGGATCAGCTAAATAAGGGCCATTGATCTTTGAAAGAAGAATACAAGTGATTGAGACATTATTTGTCTTCTGTAAGTTAGAGTGGCATTTAGTTTATTCTGTCTTTGGAAGTTGTATCCCGTTAGATATGGTCTTTTTTCCTTTAGTATCATTACATATACTGCATCACAATTTGGTTGTTTGGCTTACATTTTCAGTCTTTTTCCCTTCTCTCAGAGATTTCTGTTTGTTCCAAGTCCCTGCATTTTTTCTTTCCATACCTGCTCTGCTCCTATTTTTCAAACTTATAGTGTAAGCAATTGTAGACGACTGTTTAGAAGTTTATTTTTGAATAGGTGTTTTGTGTTGATATTTAAGCCTTGTATATTTTTTAATCAATGTATCATTGATCATTTAAGGAAAGCATTAGGAAATTATTTATTGATTGTAGGAGTTACCACTTGGAATAAAGACAAAGTGATTTAAGTTAATATTTCAGGTGAAGATACAGGGAAGATCATTTATTATTCTAGGAAAATGATTTTTGCATGTTTTGTATGAGGTTAGTGACGAGACAAGAATTATTACTCTCACTTAATATATTAAATCAATGAAGCATACACTGAAAATTGAATAACTATGTTAGTGTAAAATCTGCTGTTTACTGTAGGACACTGGACATAATTTGGGGATTGTTGTATAAACGAATTGAAGGACTGTATGCACTTGATTCATTCCTTGTAAAAGGGATAAAATTGAAGGTGATGGATGAATAGTGGTTCATATATGGTTAAAAGTATATGTATTTGTTTTGAATTATATTACTTCAGATATATCAGAAACTCTCTCTAGCATCTGTGTTTCATGCTCAGGGTACTAAAGGGAATGAGACACTTAACTGTATGCAGAGCTATAAAAAGATTGTAAATTTCAGATACATGCCACGTGATGGTATAATTCCCCTAACTGAGATTTGGCCTGGAAGCGAGCTGAGAACTCTTCGAACTGGTCATGTCACTGCATATCTGTTTAATCACAGAGTGTTTCGGTAAGAATGAATTTATTATGTTTTGATCATATCACTTATTTGATACATAGATTAAGGGTATTTTGTTCACTGAAATATGAAGATCTTTTCTTGTTAGAAAAACATTTCTGCAGGTCTTGCATATCTGATCCCAGCTAGTCCCATTAAGTGATGCTGATGTCTGAGACCCAGTATTGGGGAAAAATGATCTGTAGGCTTATTAATATAATTTGTATCTTATGTACTATTGTTCGCATTGCAATGAGAGATGAGGTGAGAGAGTAGCGATGAACTTCATTGAAAATAAGATGTTTTGTCAGGAGAAAATTGCCCGTAAGGGAATCAGGTGGGGAAGTGGTAACAGGCAAAGAAATGGTGGAAAAGAAAGGGAGTAAGTGTTTTGAAGAACTTGAATGTGTTGGATAATAGGTTGGTGGATATGATATGTTTGAGATAAGTTGGGATGCAGGATGAGAGAGTCATGATGAGTGTTGTAGTAAAAAGAGAGGAGATACTGAAAGACTTGGACTGGATGAGGTGTGGGAAAGTGGTAGGAGTGGATTGTATTACTGTTAAGTGTATGAGAAAGGGTATGAAAGTGTTGTTGTTTGGTTGGTCAGGCTGTTCAACATTTGCTTGGCCCAACTGAGATGCTTGAGGAGTGCCCTCGTACAAAGGTGAGGTTAGTACTCGAGTTCTTGAATTACATAGGCATGAATTTGTTGAGTATACTGGGTAAGGAGTATGGGAGAAGGGTGATTATGAGGCTGATGGCATGCACAGAACATCTTATGGGGAAGGAGCTGCTTGGTTTCAGGAGAAGTGGATCAGATTGAATGGATATACTCAAAGGCATTGTATGAATTCATATATTCTTATGGTCTTGTACAGAATATATTAGCATCTCCCACTTGGTGAATCCCTTCATGAATAGCATGGTGGGGAGATTGCTAGCCCCCTTTGACAGTTCAAGACAGACATGCACATCCACATGGGGATGTTTTCAGAATTAATGGACTTAGGCCTCCTTGGCAAGTTTCAAAGCTGTAGGAATGGCCTCCTAGGCACTCTGATGTCAAATTTAAGCTAAAATCTTTGGGTGATACTTACTAAAATCATAGTATTCATACTGTACACACATACCATAATTATCATTAGTTGAAAACAACACGGAATTAATAATAGCCTTGATTTGCCCTTTACAAACTACTCCATGGTAGAATTTTTTGCTAGAGATAATTAAGTAGAACATATTTTTGCATCTGCAGTTACTTAGTACAAAGTATCTGTTGCTTATCTCTTTAGTAATTTTCCACATTTTCAGTATCATGGCCCATATAGAATTATGTATTGTATTAATTTCTGCTTTAGTCACATGTCTTAGATTATGAAATGTCACATATTCATCTTATATGATGAAGAATGGTTGTAATGTATTTTTTTAAAGGAACACACTGAGCTTATTACTGAGAATCTGTTTTTTTTCATGTTTAAGGCTCTGAATATACACTGAAGTCTTCATTTATGCCATGATATAAGTTGAATATAGAATGTGTTAAGCAGAAGGGAGGTAGGGAGAGAAGAGGAGAATTAGTTTATGAATTTTGGAGGAAGTGGGAAACCTTTCTTTTGTAAAGGGATAGGTTGTAACTCCTGGGAAAGACACAAGAAGATAAAGAGTTACATCAGTTATTATTAGAGGGAAGCAAACAAACATCACAGTGGCCTGCCCTTAAGCCAGTGGCCACACAGTAATCATGTGCAGCACTGGCAATATTAAGTGGTGTAGCTATTGGCAGGAGCCCACATACAGCACTTTTTTCTCAGCAGAAACCAGAGTGTTATCTATAGAAGAGGGAATGAGAACCAACACTACAACATAGGGCAAGTAGGACATGTTTTGAGGTTAGATTTGGGGAACTTATGAGTCAGATTGAAGTGGACTTAACTATGTCAGTTGGTATATAGTGGTAGAGCTTCTCCTGCTGTGAAAGTAGATCTCCATACAGTGAAGAATCAGTCCTTTGTATAACAGGAGCAACTGTAAAGAATGAAGAAATTTTGACATATAAATGGGACTTCCAGTTTCTATGGGGCAGACTTAGCTATTTGTTCATTGTAGGGTTTATAAGATAGACTAGTGTTATGATGATATCAAGTATGTTTATGGTGTTGGGTGATGGAATCATTGAACAATAATCAAAGAAGATTGGAAGATTCTTAGGAGTTTTAGAAGAGAAATGGGAAGAAATTAGGTTTTAGAGGCATTCAACTTGTCAAGGTTACATCTGTCCCATTGGGAATTCCTGTCCAAATTTGAGTTTATAGAAACAGTTGTGACAAGACATAGATCAAGCAAGAAGATGGAGCAGATTTGAAAGAGGTTGAGGAATGTTTTCTTAAGTTATCTGTGTGTGAGTGGATTTAGTTATTTGTTAAAGAGAGTTAATCATTGATGTATAGGAGGAACCCAGACTACACTGATGTTGATAAAGAGAGATGCAGATAGACAGGCAAAAGAAGCTTGTTATGAGAGAACAGAAAGAGGGAGGAAATCATAAAAAGGGAGCTTAGAAATCAGACTTCAATGCCATGCCTTTCAAAAGCTTTTAGTAAGTGGATTCCTCAAAGTCTTGCAGAGATGATAAAAAGGCATGAGTAAGATAGGAGAGGATATCTACTGCATGTTACTTAGTGATGGCTATGCTGATGATTAGAGAGAATAATGAGATTCATGATGCATAAGGGAGTGTGAGTTAAGGAGAGGCTCAAGGATTTGGAAATAGCAGAAATCAGAGCAACAGGATGATAATTGGAAGGGTTAGAATGGTACTTTTCTTTAAGCTGAAGAAAGGATACTCATGAGTTGGAGTAGAATGATGACCATTGCTTGGGTCTTAAGGAAAAGCAAAATTTTGGAGCAAGCTAGTATTTACAGGAGTCCCATACCAACCACAGGAGTTATGTTTCTGGAAGACCTGTGATTGCTAAAACCCTGGTTGGTAAGGTAAATGGAAAAATGAGTGTTAAGGGGAGTTACCCTGAAGAGACATGCTTTAAGTCTTAAATTGAGCACTGAAGGCCAAAAATGAGCATGTTATACTTTGGTAATAGTTTACACTCTTCTCTATGGTAGTTGCCTCATTAACACCAAAATGCCTCACAATAGATGCAACACTTCTGCTACGTGCAAGGTGGTCAAGTAAATTCACTGTTTGACCTAAACACCATGTTTTTAACCCTTCCTGGAGTAACACACTCATCTTGCTATCCTTATGCTTAGAGGCTATACTCCATCGTATATATGGGCAAAGAACAACAAAAATGATAGAGTTACTAGTATTAAAAGTTCCTATAAATTTACATGAGTTCCTCATGTAGCGAGAGTCATATTCAGAAAGAACACTGGTAGTGTGTGGATGATAAGATCTTGGTGATACGCTGACCACAGTCACACAACACTGTGTGCATCATCTTGCCGCCACTGCACTTGATCCAACAAGGCTTAGCTAGAATCTTTCTGGATCTATGTGACATTTCTCTGTGTTGAAAAGATATACTTCAGATACTTAGAACTTCTTGCTGCAATTGATAGAATGTTATTCATTATTTTAAGCATGCATAAACAGAACCACAGTTGACAATACTGTGTTGAGCATGAGACTTATGTGATTATTGAGAAGTTTTATGAGAAGTTAAAGTATTAGAGGAGTGAATATTAAACTACATTATTATGAAATACTTCACTTGTATTTTTGTAGGAAGCTTTATCAGGGTTGTATTTGGGACATAACTGGCTAGTAACCCACACACCCACTTGGGTTGGGCTGTTTGGTTAACACTTTTTTTCTACATTTATTGTTATTATTTTTGTTTGATTTTGTTTTCTTACCCTTTTGGTGTCCTATGAATTGCAAGTTAGTAATACTGATGCGTATTGAGTTATATTTACCTGAAAATAGGATCGTAACTAAATAAGAAGCACAGTACATGAAAAGATAATGCATCAGCCACTAAGACCACAGAATAGTATTGGGAAAAATTGATGATGAAATAAATCATAAGGGTATGTACTCAAAACTTTATTTTTCAAAATGATGGTATATAAGTAGCTATTTCATTACATTAGAGGAAAAATTGTGCTTTCCCTATAAGAATTCACATTTCATGTTGTCTTAAAACACAAATGAAATCGTAATGTTAGTAACTTTCTTTACACAATGTTGGACACTGAAGTAACATTGTGAACATCCAAAACTTTATAGCAATTATGACATTGCATACAGAACATTATAGCATTGACATTTACATACAATTTATTGCTCTTCTACTTTACGTTTAAGCATTCTGTGGCACTTAGATTACTAACTAAACTACAGTATATGTAAAATAGATTTATGATATACACTATAGACATGTCCTCAACAATAAAAGTTTTTCATGATAAAAGTAGAGGAGTACGACCTCAAATGATTAATATTTCTTTACATAGAAGAAAATATTGTCCATGCCCTTTGAGAATTCTTAGATTATGTTAATTTGGATGATGCAAATAAGCATTTGTACTATGTAATATCCTCTATGAAATGGTGAAGCTTGAAGCATCATTATAAACAACAGAAACTTAATTAAGATACAGAACACATGTAAAACAGTAAGAAATTAAAGAAGTAATGTGGCAATACTCAGCAGATTCACAGACTGCAACATCACAACATTACAAATACATTGCCTATGCTTGCCTATGCCCAAAAACAACTCAGATATTGTATGAGCTTTAGTCTTAATGTTATGCCTGCAAATAATAAACATTAATCATTATCTGTTTGGAACCTCTAGTACATTGATGATTTTAGTATAAAATCAGATTTAATGTTCCCAAAGAACCTGAGTTTTTATTAAAAAGCTTGGGTTTTATTCCATTAAAAATAAAGGGTTGGTTAGACTTAGATTTTTTTTTTTTTTCAACCTTCTGCCTTATACTGGGTTGAATTATTTCATTATAGAAAAAGTTTATGAATTGATAATTTGTTAAAGATTTTTGTGATAGGATTTCATGATGGATTTCCTTTAGCATTTTCTAAGTATGATTTACTAGTTTGCCCTTGTGGCTTTGGTAGATAATAGTAAACTGTGATTATGTGTCAACTGAAACTGTAAAGAGTGTATTAGAATAGGGAACAGAGAATGTTTCATAATATTCCTCCTTTTGCTTTTTTCAGGCAAGCCATCACAGACTCCTTTGATCGGGTAATAGGAAAATATCATAGTTGAAATGTCTCTGTTTGGGACTTAGTCTGCCATCATTTTAATTCTAGTTACAAAATAAGATTTTGATTTGTGGGCATGCTTTATCTAGAATTAAACACCTTTATGGGGTGAGATTTTGCACTGCCATTTTGCCTTACAGAGCAAAATGTTAATCATAACGATGTAAATAAGAGTGTTTCATGTTATGAGCCCTTTAAATTTGTATTAGTCACAATCAGAAAGATAATCACATGAGGTGTTAAACTGATTCATATTAAGTGATATGACTGCATCATGGTAGCTTATTTATATGAATGCACAAAAGTCCCAGTAAGGAGTGGGCTTTCAAAGCTAGTGTTAGTGCCTAACCTGGAAATATTGCACATAAAAGCTGAGCATTGCTCTTGTTATTTGTCTTGCCATTCTGCCTTTGGCATAGGGGTTAAATTTTATTACTGTCTTGTTATGGAAATGTGTCACATGTCCTAGAAAATGCTGATTCACCTTGTAGAATTGTATATGCTCTTCTTATATATCTGTCTCTTCTGCATTTGGCACAGGAGTTAAAATTACGAGTTAAATTTTAACACTCATGTAATGGAAGTGTGTCACATTTTCTACAAAAATGTTGATTTGTCTTGTAGAACTGTATATTTAAAACCCATATATCCAGAGTACCAGATAATTGATTCGAGTGGTATCTGAAGTGTTCAATGGGACTTAGAACTAATATTCTTTTAGTTGCATATACTTTTGTAGTTTTGCTACTTTTATATAAAACATGACGGACAATTTGCGATCCAGAATGCTCATAGATGGTGAAGGACAGAGAGGAAATTTGGAAGTTCTGAAAGTTGTCATGCATTGAATAAGAGGCTACTTATGTGATCAAACTGATTTGTAGGAAGTCTGGGTCACATTTTGAAAATTATGTAGGATATAGGTAGGTCGAATTTCCAAGAGTGGTTTTTGTTGTAGAAAGTATCTGGGGAATTTTGATCATCACTCAGAACTTGCCTTTGAAAATATAGCTCTTTAAATCTGTCTGTCTGTCAGTTTAACATCATTAACTTCATTTTCAGTTCCATAGGATGAATCAGGAACTGACAACCTTCTAAATGACTCACACACATCTTCAGCCCATATTTGTTAAAGTAAAAAATAAACTTTCAGACTTATACAAGCACTTCTTACTTTTTAACTTTATAGACGTAATGAGACCAACATCTTCAAGTGAATTAGGGATATTGTGGGTGAGTTGCTGGCTGTATAAATAGATGCATTATTTTCAAAATGTACTATTTGTATTTCTGGGGTTATTTCATACTCTTATATATTATTCACTAATTCAGTTGAGATTCATTGCTGTTTGTAGTACTTTGACAAATCTCTGATAGTAAGTTATGAAAAAGTTTAATGTGTGACCTTCCTGTCTTTTTATTATGGTGCCAAGTGTTATGTAGTCATGGTTAAGAATAAATAATTTTGTAGATATAATGCTCTCTTTAACAGTAGTTTTGAACAGGTTCATTGAATATTTTTTTAATAAAATTTTTTGAGGAGTATTCTTATATTTGAACAGTCTTGGAAATCAGGAAAAGGAAATGAGGGTCTGGAACTGAAAATAGTGGGACTGTAATCTGTTTGATGTCATGAAACTGTTGTATTAGATTATGGTCTTTCTTTTATGAATACTTAAGCTCCAATGCATTTCTTATTATCCATCATTAAACATCCCTTCCTTTTTATGGATTTTTATTTGTGGTATCAGGATTTTGCAACTTTTGAAAATTAGAGTATCAACACTTTTAACATTCCCTCCATTTTGTAACAAGCTTATTAGCCTTCTGCCACTTAATGAATTTGGTAAGTGCAACCTTCTTTTACTTGATTATGAGGTAAATGAGGATGTAAAAGGAGCAAAGATGAGATCAGATTAAAAAAATTCCTTGATTTAAATGAATATGTAAAAATACAAAATTGAAAATATGCTCTCATAAAATCACCAGTATGTCTTTTTCAGGGGTTGGAAGAATCTGTAGGTTTTGACATCTTATTTCAGCCTTTTCTTGCTCTCTTTTATGTAACCCTGGGCTGTGCATCTCCCATTACTGAGAAGGTGATAGATGTAGGGAAATTAGGTGTCATGTGTTATGTTCCAAGTGAAGAACTTGAATGTAGTGAAATGGATTTTAGTATTCACAGAAAATCCAGAAGTACTAAGAATCAGTATGGTGACACCCATAAAACTGTAGAAACTGGCAGGTGCCTGGCAGCGAGCCTGTTATTTACAATCTTACCCCCAGCTACATCTCTTGTTGCTTATAGGACATGTCATACCAAACGTCAGTGTTGGTGACCTGTGTACTGTGGGAAATGTGTCCCAAGCACCTGTCATTTCAGGTCAACAGAGTGGCATCTGTTCATGAGATTTTTGAACTTAACATCAGAGATTCACTGCCTTAGGGCAAGTCATGTTGGTTTTGTTCTGCTCACCTAACTGGCAGAGATTTTTACTGAATCATATGTGCCAATAAAGGTAACATTTTCTGACTTTTGGAGTAAAGTTGAATAATGATAATGGGCAAGGGGAACTCTGGTGGTAGTGGGTGGGCTCGTTTGCACCCCTCAAACCCCTTTGGATGTGGATATGATTTCTGTACTGTTAATGGCATATCGTCCTTCAGTTGTCTTACAACAAAGTCAGAAAGAAACCTATCATTAATTGTGAGTACATAATGTAAATGGTGTCAGCCATAGCATTTATTTTCATGTACTTATGCTTACGTCAGGCCAGTTTCTATGAAAGAGTCTTGGGAAATGGTTTCAGAAGTCCCTTATACTATTAGGTTCACGGTCCCCTTTGAAGATCATTTTGCTGAATTAATGCACTGCTTCTTTCCAGTTGCATCATGCGTCAACTTTTCACCTTTCAAAAACTGCTAGCCAATTAGAGTCAGATTGGAAGTATTTGGTGGGTGGGTTGATTTAGATTTGTTTGTAAGATCCCAGATTTTTCATGTTTCACTGAATCCATGATAGCCATCTGAGCACGTGGACGTCACAGATTGTATGTTATATGAAAGAACTTTTGAAGGAGAATATAGTGGTATATTATAACTCCAAAGAGTGACTGCTAAGGAATTAACAGACTACCATTCTCCATTTTGCAAACTATGATCATTATGAATGTACTTTTCTGTTTTATGTTATATATTTGTATGACAATTTACTCTTAGCTTTTCTCTGGGTATGTTGCCAATATGCATAGGAACTTTTATTGTCTGAAAGCCATTATATTCTCTGCTGCTGATTATTTTAGTTGGGTTTTTCTTCTTGAAAATAGGTAATGTGACTGTCATTTGTTCACACTGTTGTATGGTACATCTAGGCATTGAAGTTCCACAGTACAGTTTTGCAGTTACTTGGAATTACTACGATAATGAGATAACCAAAATTAAGATTGGAGCAATTGAGAGTATTATCAGGTGGTGAACAGAGTTTGGCTTGTATGAAGGAAATACTGTAATGATTTTTAAGGAAATACAATTGTATTCAGGTTATGTCTTATTAATGGATAGGAAGTATATGAAGGGCAGGAGGCCATTTTTTTTTTAATGTGTGGTAAGGACAGGTAGTAGCTTATCTCAGTATTAAAAGAATGTACCTGCAGTTGTTTTGAGTGGGATCATATGACAGACAGTAGTTTGCTTAAATAAGATGTCCTGATATGCAGAAATACTCATCCATTCTTCACACTGCATTTATATGGTGTTGATACTCTAGACTGGTGCACAAAAACTGGTCATTAAAGCAACAGTTTTGGATGATAATGCAGTTTAACTGTGTGGTACGAATATTTACTTTTTCACAATGTGTTAGATTTAGCTGTACCAAATCAGTAGATGGAATGTGTGATCCTCATTATGGCTTAATTCTACTCTAGGCAAATATGGAGTGCTTTGCACATTTAGCACTTATTTACACATGTAGCATTTACATGAATTTAATGATCAGCAATTTAAGAGATGCGTGACAGTTTGCAGTCAACTGCACAGTATCAGACAGTTAATACGTGGAACAAGCTCTATTTATGTGGTCTTTACTGAATGAAGTCTTGCATTAGCTATATCTTCCATTTTGTGCCTAGTACTGTGTACATTGTGTAGATAAGCATGGGAATTTTAATAGTTTCTTGGAATTCTGCCTATGTGTGGTTTTACGAGGAACAGTGTGATTTGCCTTTGATGACATTGTTTACAGTTTTTGAAAATGTGGATGATGATGAATGTAGCCTTTAAACTACCTGTCCGTTGTTTCTAGAGTAACATTATTGTCTATCTCTTTCAAGTAGGGATTCATAGGCAGTCTTAGATTCTCATTTTGGCCATACTAAAAGTATGCAGAACAATTTTGAAATATCAAAAAATATATTCTCATACATGCACTACCCCCATTATCAAAGCTCTTAATAGCAACCAGAAGTCTTCTTTGCACACCATGAAAATCAGATCCTATACCCTAAAATCAGATCCTTTCCTATAAACTTTATCATAGGGGTTGTGTATGCCAATAAATGCTGCACATACTTATTGCCTTTTCACTTCACTTTTCTTCAATATCTTTTAAAGGCAAAATCTGGTTTACATAGCTTCTTCCATTCCTAAATCCATAATGTTTTTCACCTATAAAAGGTGCTTAAAAAGCCTTTAAACATGACCAATAACAATCTTACCATATATCTTACTATGATAAGCCTTATTTCTTGGTAATTCTCACATTCATTTTCATTGTCTTTACCCTTCATACAGTGGAAAAATAACTCCCGTTGTCCAATCATCAAGCACAAGACCACTTTTCCATACTTCCAAGTACAATTTGCAAATCAATTTAACAACGGGTGCACCTCCATTCTTCATCATGCCATTCATGACGCCATCTATATTCCCAGTTTTTCCATTCTTTATTGCTCTTTTCATCTCCCCTATAATCCTGCCCCATTGCCTATATCTTTCTAGCTCTTCCTTATCTTTAATACTACTGTATGAGAAGCCATACTTCTCTTAATCCATTCACTGCAGGCAGATCGCTTGGATCACTTTACTTAAATTTTTCTTCACTGCAGCTAAGGTGTAAATGATAAAATTATTTGAATTGCAACAGTTACTCTGACTTAAAGCAGTACATAAATCTGTTAATGTTTGTGGTGGCATCCTATTCACTGATACCAGGTGTTACATCCTAAATCTTTTCTGTACACTGATCCACCTATATGGAGATAACAAAAAGCCTGTATGAGATCTGCATCCTTATGTCATGTTATAATTTGTGAAGCTGTGACATTCTTACAAGATAGTAAAGCTTACTGATGAAAAAACCTTAGTAATCATATTCATTTGTGGTAAAAACACTTCCAAAAGTACCATATACACCTCTACACATATGCCTGACAGTACCCCTGGCTTACCACACATCCCTAACAGAGGAGTAGCAAAATCAAAGGGAGTACAGTACAACTAAACAATGTTTCACCAGTCTTAACTTCCAAATCCCTAGACAAACACCCATAAGAAACCACACTCCCTAAACAAACATGAGTCTCACTCTCCTGCTTATGATCTGGACATCAACCATCACAACAAACACTATTTCAACATATCCCAAGACCCTTCATGCCCACGGTGCAACTACCAAGAAGACGACACTGAATACTTACTATTCAATTTCCCTTCACTTTCTCTTAATAGACATATACAACAACACTTTAAGACCTATGATCCAAATCAGTGGAAGTGACCAGCTTCCTATGTCAGTTGCAGGAGCCTCCTAGGTCACAAAGTTAAGGCTTAGAAAGTAATGTTCTAGTTAACCATAATAACAAACTTACTGAGATATTCTTCAAAATACTTGACAATATGCCACACACCCAAAATAGAATGCACACTGGATATCAGGACTACTGCAGTGAAAGGGCAGAAATCATCTCTAATGAGTTCTCTAAAGAACTCTCCCAATCTCTTTCAAGCTTAACCTTTGTCACAAACAGGCTCCCACTCTTTAAGAAATCTCTTTCAAGCTTAACCTTTGTCACAAAAAGGCTCTCACTCTTTAAGAAATCTCTTTCAAGCTTAACCTTTGTCACAAACAGGCTCCCACTCTTCAAGAAAATCTCCCATTTGCAAGTATTTCCCTCCTTCCAAACAGCTTGCTTGTTTTTCTCCCTTAAATTCTTCTTCTTACAAGATCCACAATGACTTTCTTTTTCAAACTTTTTCCCCTTTATTTATTACTATTTTCTGAAAGCTTCTGCTTCTCCTAGACTTTCTTTTCTCCTTGTCAAATTTCTTAAATCTTCATTCTATAAAGATGTACCTACCTTCTCACAACATACAGTTATGCTGCCACACACCTCTCGGACAGCCTCTATTAATACCACTCTTAAACTGCCTCCAAATCACCTAACTTTACATAGCACTGTTTTGGATTCTCTCATCTTCTAATCTAGCTCCTTTTTGAAGATAAATTATACAATGTCATTACTCCAATTGGATACGTTTATCCCTTTAATTATGTCATTCATATTTTCATTACGGTACTATACTATTTAAGTACCCTTTCTAAACATCACTACCATATCATCAGTGAAACTCCTTTCCTACTCTAAGTATTATCCTGCTTTAGTGCAGGATAATGCTTAATCCTAGGCTACTCTACTATAACATATGATCAGTGAAACTCCTTTCTAATCCTATTTAAGTATTATCCTACTTTACTGCAGGATAATGCTCACTCCTAGGCTAATCTACATATCACTACCATAATCCTAGGGTAAACTACATATCAGTACCGTAGATTTTTGAAACTCCTTTCCAAGCTCAACATCGGATACCTTACATATCACTACCCTATGATCTGTGAAACTCTTTTCCAACCCTATTTAACTATTATCCTGCTTTACTCAGTGGCATATCTAGGGTATGGCAGGTAGGGCAGGGGCCCTGGGCACAACTTGAAGGGGGGTGCCACTCAAGAGGTTTGGTTTTTGACATATGCTACTCAACTGACATTTTTAAGGGTTTGGTTTTGTGAGATAAAAAAGAAAATCACCTACTTTTCAACTATAATAATATTTTGTTACTATCTGTTGCATTACCACCTCTACATTACAATTTTGATCAAATAAGTCTTTAACTTTAAGCCTTTAAGAGTTTATATAATTTAAGTTTGGTCTAACTCTTCAACA
This sequence comes from Panulirus inflatus, assembly GCA_032361765.1. NCBI lineage: Eukaryota > Metazoa > Arthropoda > Malacostraca > Decapoda > Palinuridae > Panulirus > Panulirus inflatus. The sequence continues at coordinate 14,078 of JAUUDY010097166.1, forward strand.
GTTTATAATTACACTGTATATACTTTTATATACATCCACTGAAGGTATATTTTTAATCAAGCCAGTGGCGCAATTTCAGTGCTTGCCATAGTCGCTATTTCAAATTACTTTTTGTTCCAAAACTGAAAGATAAGATATTCAAACACTTCTATACTTGAAATAATCATGGAAAATATATCATAATGCTCTCAGTTACCGAT
>JAUUDY010097277.1:0-14271 GCA_032361765.1 Panulirus inflatus
AAAACTTTCTTGACAATTCCTACATCTTAAGTCTCTACTAAGTCTCTATTACAAGTTTGTGATGACTATAGAACTTTCTTAACAATTACTAAATCTTAAGTCTCTATTAATAAATCTCTATTACAAGTTTGTGATGACCACTATAGAACTTTCTTGACAATTCCTACATCTTAAGTCCTATTAAGCTCTATTACAAAATCATAAATGATTTAGGTTAAATATTTCAACTGTCATATAATAAAGTGACAGCTAATGATGAAGATTTTCCTTTGGCAACATCCAAATACTGATCAGCTATTCAAACAAACCATTTGACTTGGAAGTGTGTTATGCCTTTCATGCTATTTAGCTTGTAAAAAATATTATCATAAGGATATATTTAGTGCCCCCATTATACACATGCTCACACAGTTTAACTCCGAGTTGGATAATCAAAAAGGTCATGCAACACAAAATGACCACCCTATACTAGTAATGTGACAGTTTCATATTACAAACTGAGGACAATTCTCATCCCAGAGATAATCAATATATATTACTAGAACTCTTCCGTGTTACTTATTTTACTGGAATTTTTCACACTTCAGTTCATTACAGTTATTATAGCTGACACTTTAACAGCAGACCCTTAAAATGCAAATATTATCATGAATTAAAAGAGGGAAAACTAGATAGCACTGCATTAGGAAGGGTAAGTTACATATGGGGCATCTAATTACATACTTTGTTACAGAGTAATTCAAAGGTGTAACAATAAATAACATGTTCATAAAGGTACACACATTTCATGTTAATTCTACAATTTTCATATAGTTTACATTTTTTTTCAGTATATAGGTGCATTTTTGGTAGTTGCCACAACCCAAACATTACAAGAAAATATGTATGCAGTGTTAGGTTTCTACAGGCTGCATAAATTCAACAAAATAGTAACCTCAAATGCATAAATCAATGAACTCTTTCAGCTCAAATGACTTACTATAAGTCATACACTACTGTCTCTGAGAAAATACATCACAATATACAAATAATTATCTATGTACGAAGAGGTGAGGGGATGATAGCATATGTGTACTAGTAGGGCTTTTTCAGGTGTGCTGTTTAGGAAATCTATGCTCGACACTGGCACTTATGATCAAACCCAGACCTCTTCTTTAAATAGCTGCCATACACTGAAACTTAATAATATATTTTGTAACCTAATGCCACATTATTTTCACAATCACAGATAACAGCTAACATTCCAACAGTTGGTAAAAAATCTTTACTTAACATACTGTGGTTCACCAAACAGAAATGGTGGAACTAAACTATATGTGACTAATAACAAATAGAATATTTAAAAATGTGTACAAATCATGTGTTACCTTTTTTCCAGGAATTTACTTTTAATATATATGGATGCTACAGATCTAAAGTGGCACTTGCAATATCTTCTGTTTAGCTAAAATGAGAAACAGTAGACAGATGTATTAATCCTTGTATTAGAGGGCCTGGCCAACCTCAGCAGATAGTATTGAGCACAGGAAGGCAGCTGGATATTTTGACCTAATAATACTTGATATATATTCCATATCATCTACAGAATATATATCAAGTATATCAAGTACGACTCTTGAATTAATCTTGATTACAGTAGCGCACTATTTGCAGCTATGTTAGTAGAATACAGTGTTGTTTTGAGAGCATTTTCACTAGGGGACAGTGGCCTCACTTTGAAAGCAGAAGACTTGCAACTTTTTTTGCAAGAAAAACATTTAGGATATGCTTAAAGCACCATGTGCACAAGTATCTCCATTTCCCCATTTCAATATCTTATTCGTATGTGCTTCTGTCTATACTACTAAAGACTATTTGACTTGAGAACTGCAAAATACACAGTTTTATAGACAGTAACAACGTTCCAAAAGTTGGAGAAGAGTGCATTCGTGTGCAACCTGTTTGTTGGTGATGCAGTTTATAATAAAAGGCGGCATGGTAAAAAATTGCAGAAGTATGTACTATACGGTCAATGATAGGAAGAATGGCACTGCTAACCATAAGACAAAACTGGCTGACCTCATTAAGCTTGTGTATGAATGGTTTAAAAACCTCACCTTCATCCTCAACTGGGCTCATACCAACCTAGCACTTCTTATACTGTAATCATCTCTCATTGCCTTCATTTAAAAATCAGTCAAAGTATTTTTGGCAAGTACAGTAAACAATTACAGTTGTAATGTTCATTAAAACACATAAATTTGCCTATTGGAAAAGAGAAATTCCATAGGTTTAAGTTGTGGATTTTGTGACCTGTTAGGTCTCCTTGGTCTAAAAGGTAACCAAAGTCCAGAAAATTCCACAATATGTAAACTGCTCAGCCCCATGGGTTTGAGATGTTTTATCTATCCTTATACAGAGAACCTCCGACACCAGGTTCCCTCCTGGAACTCCCTCTAAGGGGTGACCAAGGTAAAAGTCTCCATGACTGGTGAACTCCAATAGGGCTACTTAGCCTTTATTGCCTCACCCTTAACAGGCCACTGGCAGACTTTACCTTCAGTGCAGTGTCTCCAGAGGCACCTACCTAATACTCCTCTGAACTACTACTACCTATTACTTCTACCTAATACCCCTATATGCATTTAAGTGTTTTTGTTTTGTCTTGTGTTTATCATAACCCTGGATTTACTTCATATATGATGAACATTTTTTCAATGTGTTTTAAAGTGTTTTGCAGTGATTTGATGTATGGCTTTTGTTGTCATCGGCTTTCACAAAATCAAGAATGACTTTACAAAGATTTGCTACTGTCACTTCTGTGAAAAATGTGTATACTGGTAATGGATGCATACTAATTCTGCTGCATTATATTTTCAGTATCTTAATGTAGTCCTATACAAGATTTGATACAACAAGTGCACTAAATGCTTTCTCTGTTAACAGGAACGAAGATAATAGAAAGGTGAGACCTTTTTTAATATATTCATATCTGAACATTAGATTATTCCTCTTTAGATCTGTTCATACATGCAGTAAATTAAAATGTGTAATCACACTGATGAATTCATAATCATTACTTAAACGACTGTAATGGAAGTACCACAGCATACAAGTGGATATAATATGTGTAGAGACACTGTACGTGAAGCATGACACCGATATTCTTAATCTAAATTTATCATCAACTTATACAGTACTCACCTAACATCTAATCTTCCCATAGGAAGAGGGAAAAGAAAACAATTATCTTTCTTATAGTCTAAGGATCGCATTCTGGAGTCTAACTCAAATCTATGAACATACTTAAAACTCACAAATGACTAGTACGTTGGTGTGGCTCTTGGTTAGTTTATCTATACCTACATCATGGGTGAACAAAGTGCATGTCATAATGTACTAACCCATTACTATTACATTTGAAAGTCTGAATAATATAATTATACAAAAGCACTGGTTTTGCTGTTAGCATGTGGATAAACTTGAGTATCTCTATCTCCTGAATGCTGTGATACCTAACAGTAGCCAATTTACATTATTTTACGGCAGTATGGCTTCTGGTACAGCACATTATATTAAGTCTCCTGTGCAGTGCCAAATCTCACTACAAAGCTTAGCTTAAAATATAAACCCAGCATCACCATAGATATATAGTCTATTTGTAGGGAAAATATCACTCAACTTTAAAATATCATAATGTCTTAAATCTCGTTAAGTAGTACCATGTAGTAATTATGAAGTTGCATTCCAAATCTGCTTGGCTGGTAGAATCATTAGGATGCATATCCCACAAATAACATACATTTCATTTTGTCTTATGTACCAGCTAAGTAGATTCTCCAATAAATTTTTCTGGTAGCAAATGGTTTAAGTCTAGTTTGTTCATTTGAAATATTTCCAGAAATATAGCACAGTAGCTTAGGGCAGCATCATACAATCTTTATCATTAGTAGGTGTAAATCTAGGACTATACATGCTATGCAGGACACATGTACAAGTGCTCATATTTAAGGTTTACAAGAATATACAGCAAAAAAATATTTTGGCACAAAAGTTGTATCATAAATCCTGTCATTGTAATTTTCATTACCCTTAGCAAAAATACTATGATTTTCTCAAACACTAACACCTATGGTTTTTAATATATACCAAAAGTAATATCAGTGTTCTCCATCAGCGCAGACTACAACTTTAGCCTGTATCATGGAGTTACCATTGGTCCTAGCAAGTCAAACAGAAAGCCCTCAAGGAAGGTCAACCAGGAGCATATTCTGAATTGTTTCATATGCTGCAGAAGCTTATATCTTTTCCAACCTGTATTTTCGGTGAGCCTTGGTAAAAACACAGGCATACAATATAAAGTCCTTCCATTATCTTTGTATTCTGTAAAAATTACACACTTGCAGTTCTGGATATAACCTGCAATGCAAGGTCATTCATGATGGGCAAAATTATACACTGTTGATTCTCATGAGTTAATTATAACACATGGTTCGTCCATATGCAGACAAGGGTTCAAAATCATAAATCCAGAGGTCACAGCTAATTTTAGAGATCTCAAGACTTCATGCACCTAACTTTTGCATTTTTAAATTTACTGGGGCCACTTCAATTTTACAAGTATAGGTGAAATCTCACAGAAAGGGTCCCAGATCAGAAGGATAGTTCCAAAATTGCTTGGAATCTGTGATATCTAACGTGCTTTCTTTGTTTTAGGATAACAAAAATTAGGGAGACCATGGCAATTTCATGCATCATCATTTTTCTTGATACCTGTCTTTTCTATGTACTTTCATGCATATGGATGGCACATATCCTGTGATGTCCTGCAGCCTGTGTGTCAAGCTGAGGCATTAAAGTGTCTTGCACCATTTGGAACAACATACACATGAAAATGTTTTCAATCATGAACAACATCAAAAACATGAAAAGAGCAAGAATGACCGAATGCTGGGAACAACATACTCAGGAAAATGTTATTATTAGTATACAACACTACAAACAAGAAATGAACCACAATGACTACAGAATATCTTGATGGAAGGATATAGAATCTGAGTTTTATTTTTCAAAGCTTTAGAAAAGCATGCCTGAATCATAGATGAAAGGTAAGGCAGTAGGTAGAAGATACAAAAAAAAAAAGAACGCAGGAATGATTAACTTAAGCTCCTCTAATGCTTGTAGACTTGACTCTTAAAGATGGAATAGTTATGTGAAAATGAATCACAAAAGACAAGAATCCCACAGCTTCGCTGTATGAATAGATGAGGAAAAAAGATGACTGACTGGCTGTCAATTTTCATGTAGTTGATTTTCAAACAGAACTTAAGGGAATCAGCAACCTACTGCTATATCCAGTATGGATATATATATATCCATAAAAGCTGCTGAATCATCCTTTTGCTAGGTAAATACATAAGGGTATTTGCACATTTATTTAACTTTACTTCTGGAATATTTAATGTTTTCTATTGCTGTACTAATGGGAAGCAACTACTTTTTCAGGGATATGTGGTGCATTACCTGCACTAAAAAGCTAGAAAAGAGAAAATGAAGTATACACCATATTTATAATAAAAAAGGTGAAAGAAATTCTTTTAAACGTATTGTACATATGTGTTGAGAGAGTCTGGGAGCAAGAGTGAGGGAAAGTAAGGGTCTTAGAAAATCTTTCATCTTTGTCAAATTCATACCTATATATCACATGGAATAATTTGTTCTTAAGTATTTTCTACAAAACATATATTTTGAAAGAAACAAAGAATTGGCCACGTATTACAATGAAATATCTGATGAGGAAGACTTATGTGTTTAGAATTCTAATTCAATGAGGTATAGCTAACATGTTCACATGTATGCTTTCTGATTCACTCATAAAGTGTTTATGAATATATAACAAAAGTAAACAAGCTTTACATTGTAAAAAAAATACATCATACTTTGATAAATAATTTCCAAATGCTTTTCATTTATATGTGTTTGAGAAGTGACGGCATTCTTATTCTTCACAATGATTAAATTGATTCATTAATATGTAATAACCGAAATGTCAATATTTCATTCTTGGCAAAGTAACTGCTATACATATCATCCCATGAAATTTAAATGCAATTAGTTGAGTATTATTTGTAAAACCAATAAATGAGTGCTTTTATAAGAAGCAGAACGTGTCTCTGCTGATGATATTTTTCAAGGCACCCACTGACTTGCACTTCCAGATCTGTATGCAGTGCCCTTTACAGTTTTAATGTTAACTGATGCCCTGTTCCTTATAATTCATTATGTCACTATGATTAAGTAACTGTTTAAACCTGCAGAGAAAAAGGCTCTTTTTGAATTATTCATGTATGCTTAAATTGCCAAGTGTTGAGTTTAACAATTTAGTATTTCCATTTTCAGCAGACTTTATAAGACATAATGAGTTATAAGTAAAAGAAATTCTGATATCAGTAAAAAGCATTTTGCTTTACTAAGAAAATTTTTGTATGCATGCTAATATTAAGCGAGAGCTTGGTCTTGCTGGAATAATCATCGCATACCAGTCCTTGTCACATTTTCTGAAATCTGCATTCTGGCTCTCCAGTCTTTTCAGTAATAGCAAGTAAACTGCCAAGATAAATAAATAACCATAATATACACTATTTCAATCCAGCAATTCATTAATCTAAAGAATAGCTGATATGTTACCTCTTGCCACAATATTTCTTATTCAGATGAAATGATGGAAGCAGCTTCATGCTCGTCCTAAAAACACTGCTGAGAAGCAAAATATACTAAAATCCTTTGTTAACAAGCTAGATCTTATATCAGTTCATTGAGAATCCGAAAATTCCTCAATACGTCTGTTGTATTTTCAACTGCATGTTGCATTAAATTTTTGCAATATATATTCATTAATACTTGTTGATGATGTGTTGGTCTGTCAGTTAGTTCTGTGTGTGGTTTTACCACAAAACTCATCTTTCAGACAGTCTTCATTTAATGGAAAGAAGCAAACCATTAATAAGATCCCTTAATACAGTGCGCAGCTACCTTACAACCATTTCAGCAAATACTCTGTTCAGATCACGAATCTGATTCAACAAACATCTTAGGAAGACTCCTTCGTTAAAAAAATCTTGTTATAAAAGTAGCAAGTTAAAAGTTTTTTGAAGTCTCACTGCCAAGATATCCCAATCCCAGCCAGTTGTTCTTTTCAAAGGATGATCTCTGAAAAGATTTTGTAATCTAAATTTAAAAGAAAGGTGTCTTCAATATTTTGTTGCTTGATTAGGATTCAACTGCTCTTGCTTTCAAATAAAAAAGTTTTTAAACAGTGTGTCATACTTGCAGAATGTCTTTTTTTGATACCTTTTGTAACTTACATTACTTACAGTCTAACATTCCTAATGTTCCATTTATAGGATGTTGTGGAAGGACCTTCTTCTGCAGCAAAAATCGTCCCACTATGAAGAAGCTATTGGAGGACTCTGAGTAACTTCTTGACAGATTTCCACAAAGGCTGGGTCCCTCATTACATCATGAATCATTTCCTTCAGCATGAAATAACGTGGTACAATGGGATACATCTTACTTTCCACATAGTCATCCTGTAAGTTGCACGTGTAGAATATGTTAATAAATCTAACTATATAGAAATTACTCGGAAATTTGCAAATGCTCACAAGAAGTTGGGGGAATTAAGATATGTAGTTGAAAAATTTAGGATATTGGAAGTGGAAGATGATGAAATTAGTATATGCAAGATCTCTCATGTAGACAGTGAAAGAAAGTTGTGGATATAGTGATGTAGAAAGCAGAATACATTATTAACATGCGTGGGAATCAGAGAGTTGGAAGATCTGGGTAAAGGAGAAAGGATTTTGTAAAGAAATCAAGTTTGAGTACCAGGGTGTGTTGTGGCCTTGGGCTGGAGAAAAAATGGGGATATTAGAGCATAACTAGATGTAGGAAGTAGAATGTTGTATCAAATTCAAAAGAACTTTGAAAGGTGTAAGATCTGGAGAGTGTTTAAACAAAGGGTGAATGAAAGTACTGGGGATGTAGGAATTACAGGAACAAGAACCAAGAATTCTTGGAGTTAAATGTAAAGGAAATGGTGGGTATAGAAAATAATGAATAAGATCTGGTGATGCATACATGGGAGGTGTGGGGAACCTTAATATTAACTGAAAAGTAGGAACCCTATTTACAGGTACTTAGAGGGTGTTGCATGTGAGTAGGAACTAGAGTGTGTCACTTTGCCAATTTAAGGTATTCTATTTTGATGGTATTCATGGTAATGCCAAAATTTCCAATCCCTAAGAATAATTTAGCCATATTTCCACCATTATTTGAAGTTCAGAATATTTTGGGAATCTAGCTAATCATAATCAATATGACCTTCAATGTAATCACAAGCAAAATCAAAAGTGCATCCTTGATACCACTAAAGGTGTACTAATATTTCTTCCCGTTATCCAATAACTAGAATGGATCTTAACATTACCTATAAAGATTCTACTACTGTGATGAAGAAATGCACTACTCAACACTGTCATTCAGCTAATTACCTTGAGTTCCCTCATGAGTGTTCGAAGTGATGAATACTTCCTTAGAAGCCTGTAAAGCTCATTGGTCAGTGAATTATTCTCATCCAGGATCTGTGATGTGGTCATTCCTGCAAAATATTATAGCTATTAAGACTGCAATGCACTATAATAGCTGATATTTCCTATGGCATAAATAATCAATCAGTATGGTTCATGCAAGCAATGGAAATTTAGAGTATTTCCTTTTATTAATTACTGGAGGATGCTGCTGCTAACAGAAGCTGTAAATAAATAAGCAGGAACATATCCTTTATCCAGTGCATGTTGATTGGCTTCCCTTTTGAAAAATCTATGAAAATATCCTGGTTCAGTTTTCTTATACTTTGCTGTACCTTGTTACAAAGTATGCTCTAGTTTTTTTCGTCAAATAAATTGTCTCCTGTTTTTTCTGAATCTTCTTCCCCCCTTGGAACTCTATTTTTCATCCCTAACACCCTCTACCTTGCCCTAGACTGTCTCACACAAGCACCCTTATCTTGCACAGCCTTCCTTGGCATTCTTCTTCCATTGGAACTTCTCTTTCTTGCAACATCCTCTCTTCTCAAGGTGTCCTTTCTCTCACATGCATTTTTACCCTCCACCTTTATCAATACAAACTCTAAACATACTCCCCTTTCCCTCTCTCACAGGCTCTTGATTCACTGATGAGTGGTTCTCAGTTCTGAAGGTGCAGGGATGAATGCCCTGGTCCCTGAATGCTCGGTCTTTGGTGCCATGTCTCTGGGTTCATGTCTGGTGCACGACTAGGATGCACATGAAGCTTGTGCTCTAGATGATTTGGTAATGTCACCTGGTCAAGAGTATTCTATGATTCCTGTAAAGTACAGGTAAGTATGCATTATGCAGAATTACTTTCTGTCACTCACTTGAATCTATTATTGATATGAGTTCAACAAACTCATGCTATATGAACTGCACCTCAATTCCTCTAAAACTGTTATATTACTTTTTGTCTTCTAGATAGTTTTCTATTCTTCAGCCCTTTTACTTTTCATTTAATGTGTGGCCTATATCAAGAACTGTCAGTGAATGAAGCCTTAAAACAGAAAATGAATATTTAATAACTTAAAAAACATTTATTTGTATAATGACAAACAATTAAGAGAATCATTTATTTTCCAATGTAAGATGGTATCAGACAACTCTTGCTTTAATGAGATGCAAGAAAACGAGTCAGGCATCACCATCCACAAGAGAGCCACATCATGTGATCTAGTATTCCATGGTAGCAGGAACCAAGATAGTGCACTATCTTCTCTTATCAGTGTGGGCCCACATAGCAAAAGGGGGTGATGGACTGACATTCACTTCTGTATGACAATGAAACCGCAGCTCAATGTTTGTGCTGTAATTAGTCCTTACATAGACGCAGTACTGGTATTTTCATCAGTGATACTATCCTGATGTTGTTTTGATTTATAAAACTCATATGAGGTTCTCTTTTTATATATGAAATTCTGCTGTGTAAGTGACTTTACAATCAGCTTTGGTTTCTAAATGGTTAAGAGATGCAATCACCCAATCTTTTTTTTACCATAAGAAGGTGTAACTGTCTGTCCATTCCAAGTCTATAGACATGGCATGGAAGTTGCTAGATGCATTATAAATAACCCCCATATTAAGCTGTCAATAATTCATTCATTTCCTTGGCTGGATAGAATTTGCTAGCTGCTGGGATGAAATGTTTCTTGGAAAACATTTTATGGCGGAGCAGAATGGCTGTGCCGGCAATATGGGTAGCATAGAGGGGGAAAATGGTGGAAGGGCTTGGTGGTGGTGAGGTTGAGTGTGATTGCCCTTTGCTGGAGTGAGTTACCGAGGGTCTAGAGGGCCTGGATTATATAGTAGTCTTTAAACCTGTGCCTGTCACTTTTTACTTGTCCTCTTCATACAGGTGAAGATCTTTGGATGGCTAAATAACCTCCAACATTAGTGAACCTATCAGTATTATATACCTTAGCATGTCCTTTAAGCACTGGTCACTAACCTCCACAAGAGCCTGACCTTCTCCCAAACTTATTACTGAGGCTCTCCGTAATTCTCAGCAACACACCCTTCGACCTAATGCAACATCAAGCATTTACAACCAATGAATCTGATGCAGGAATCTCTCAATATCTGTCTTCCAAATGAAAGTCTAATTAATTTTCACTAATTATTCAAATGTTTTGCTAGCAATGACATAAAAATTCACAGTCACTGTAAAATCAATTGGGTCAATTTCTTCAACCACAATTTTGACTAACAAATACAAGGTGGAGAAATTACACAAAGCTGTAAATAATCATTCTACTTATTTACTTTCCACAGCTAATTGGATGAATGATATTGGCCCAATAAATTGACACACCTATTCCATCACCGTATAATGTTATCTCATTTCTAGGCATTACAAATGTTTATATATAAGTGAAGAGATTCTTCTTTTTGTAACCATAATATTTTTTCTTTTTAATGAAACAGAAATTTTCTAGTGGGAAGTTACAAAGAATCCAATCATCTCCCACAAACCACTAGCCATTATAAATGATCTCATCTCTCATTGGCCTTTACAAGAACTTTTGCTACCTGCAGTTTGTGGCTAGCTCACAATCTCTTCCCCCATTTCATGACAGACCTTCCCAACATTTATTGCATACATCTCGAAGTAAACCTGACCCTCATATCCTCTAGTATCCATCTCAGGGACTGGAGCATCTTGCTACCATTTACCTTAATGCTTGTAACCTTACCATTGAGCCTCTGAGCATTTTCTCTCTTCTCCTCTTCCTCGTCTCCTTTGTGAGCCTTTTTGGCCTGCTCTTGCGATCTCTGGCTCTTCTCCACGATGGAGCACGCCCGCAAGACATACGTAAGGACGGGTTCCTGCTTTTCCTGTCGCGGTACCTCCAGCAGCTGCCAGTACTCCGTCTCTAACCGCACCACCTCCTGGTCCAGAAAAGTAGGCATTAGAGGTATTTGAAAAACAAACGAGTATATCCTACTAAGATAACAATGTGAAGTTTTCCTAAGCGAAATACAGTTTGTAACAGAAGAATGTTGACGATGTACTTACTTCCTGGCCCAGTCGTCCCTTCACGAAAACCTAGATAACATTCAAAGCAAATCTGATACATGGTTGATGAAATTCAGTGACTCAATGCAAGATAAAGAGAATGAGATGCAGTTGTGGAGGACCTTGTCATAAACATCATCTAGCAGAGAATAAGCTGCAGAAGTTTGTATATGAGAGGGACTTGAGGGTAGATAGTCGTTAACTTGCTACTAGAGTCCCACTTTAGAAGAACAGTTACAAAGGGAACCGTTTGCTGGATAGTATCAGAACAGTATTTAGAGTACATGGATAAAGAAGTGTCCAGGAAGTTCTTAACATCATAGGCCAAAATCAGCGTACGGTTCTGAAGTTCAACCATTGCACTTAAGCATCGAGGAGTGACAGAGAAGGTCCAGAAGGGAAACAAAACAGATAACCAAAATTAAGACTGACGAGTTACAGGGAAAGGTTAGAGTCCATAAATTTATTCACCATGGAAGAGTGTAGGGTCACCTGATGATAACTTTTAAGTTTGTTTACCAGTTCGATGAAAACGGGTTACAGTTCTTGGTGAGATGCAACGAGAGAACAAAGGCTAACGTGAAAATAAGAGAAAACATCTTAGTAAACATGATATGATTATAAGAATGTTAAAATACGGGGCAACACGAGTACAAACTCTCCTCGTAACATCCAAATAATAATAATTGAAAGACACGCACTTAAGCACACACAGAAACACATTTTCACGCACTCAAATGACCCTGTATAGTGTATACATATACAGATACATATAGACACAGCACACACTCACAGCAAGACAAAAGCAAGCGTATTTCCCACATTGTACACATCCACACAAACGAACCAGGTTCAGAAGCGCCCATGTAAAGGAACTGTACAATAATACTATTGTGTCGCCTCAGTAAAGTGAATGGGCTTATTTCGACGTATAAAAAAATGAAATGAAAACCGTCCTTAGAATTTCCATATGTTCTTGCTGACGAAGGTACTTTCTTACTCTAGATATGAGAAACGAAATGCTTGTTGTGGATGAATTATAATCTCATTCACGAATATTATGTACAGATAAGAGAGTAATTACAGGGATGTCCGAAAATGGTCCGATATTAATCTAACTGTTAGTTCCACGTTAATTACTCAATGTAATTATATTTGATATAAATAGCCCACCGTGCCACAAGGGTTTCAGTATGCAAATGTGTGTCATAAATTAATGGCATGTACAGTTTGGGCCATAAGTCTGGACGCGACGGGAAAACTGATTTATATTATCACGGGAGACTGACAGACGAAAGACAAGTAAATTTGGTTCTCAAACTCGGGAGAAAACGTACGTGAAAGTGTCGTAGATGAATCTTTATCAGCTAAGGAAGTAAATACACTAGATTCATTAACTGCCTGAAAGGTGAATGATTCAAAAATAGCTGAAAAATGTATCGAGGTTAATGGATATTAGTTTGAGAACTGATTACGAATAACCTCGCCCTACTTTCCAATTAAGACCAGTTTGTTATCCACGAGCAGTACGCTTTAATTCAACGCCTTAATCTTAATGTTGGTATTTTGTTGAAAGCATTTTGGAAGAGAATCCGACCGATTCGTAACTCTTACGTCGTTCTGTCAAGCCAAACTTACGTTGCTGGTCATTGTGCTTACTAAATACTGGGCTGGTGTTCATGATAATAATGGTAAGAGACGTTTTGAATATTCATTATACAGTTTACCTAAGGATTCACTGGAATCACTTGTACAAACGAAGCTATGATTCGTTATAGCTACGGTACGACCCTCCAGCATGACGTTACGATTTTTTAGTACGATTACCTAAGCCTATGACTTAACCCTTGAAGGGTTAGATCAAGGCCATGTTCATGCTGAAGGTAGTTAAACAAGAATTATCTTGAATATTTTAACCTCAACAGTTTTAAACGCAGCAAATACTGCTTATCATACCAGTTACTCCAAGAGTACATATAAGTTACCTGTTAACACTTATCTCCCTGCGTTCTGGCTGGAGGCATTGCAAACATCGATAGAAACCAAAACGAAACTGCAGTGCATCGCTTGAACACGGTGCTCTGAGAGGAACAAGGAGCCTAAAAATAACACATCGAGAAGTAATAGAAAATTCTGTATTGTGAGCTCAAGTTTCCTCATCTTCAAGGCAGTTGGCGCGGGCCAAGTTCCTAATTAGGCTGCCGACCGTCTGCATCTAAAGTCGATGTTCCCGATACAAGGAGTTCTTGTATTTTCCTACAATGGGACTGTTGAAACACCTGCTTTTCTGACCTGCTGAGGTCAGAAGAGATGGCATTTGTATACCTCGCATGATATAGCGACAACTGGCAGCGATACACAAAGCAGTACGAGGCTTTCCACTCTGGGTAGTGAGCATGTCAACAATGCAGCCCCGCCGCCAGACGTAGCTCGAGTGATATCGACTGACTGGATCTGTGTTGTTTTTTAATTTGAATTATACCGCGAATTAAAGGGGTAGCGCGCAAGAAATAGAAGAGGTGCGTGTATATTTTGCCTAACGATAGAGTAGATACAATCCTACTAACATGCTCAAGGGTCGTACCGTCGTGCTCAAGGGTCGTATCGTCGTGCTCAAGGGTCGTACCGTCGTGCTCAAGGGTCGTA